>JAAAKG020050958.1:0-73443 GCA_010014905.2 Druon quercuslanigerum
TCGACTTGGGATCCAAAGGTTGTGCTTGATTATCTATCAACATTTTCTCCAAATCTAGAAATTTCTTTAGAGAACTTGTCTTGCAAACTTGTGACACTCCTTGCTTTAGTCACCGGCCACAGAATCCAGACATTATCTTTAATTGACATAAATAACATTAAAAAGACAAGCACAAAGGTGGCAATCCACATTCCAGCGCAAATTAAAACTTCTAATCCAAAAAGAAAACAACCAGTTTATGATTTGAATGTAGGGATTGATCAAGATTTGTTTCCAAATACAATCTTAAGCTTGAAAACGTTTCATTAAAGAACTTGTCTACAAAACTCTTGCCTCAACGTTACTTTAAACATCTACTTGGTGATCTCGAGGAAGAGGTGCGAAATACAAATCACCGATTGAACGAACTTACCTGTAAGTGAAGTTGTATCGGAATTGTATGAAAATCTTCTTCCGAAGAGAACACTCCCATCCCCTTTTCTCTTCTTTTTAAACCCTTCGGCTGATTTTCTCAGCACCCTTTAGTTGCGGCAATGCTTTAAAGAATAAAATATGCGTCAGACTACCAGAGGAGAAGCATTCTATAGATGGAAAAAATTTCTTAATTTTCTGACGTTAAACCTGTGGCAGCACCGACATGAAGTGGGGGTACTACTTGGTGATCTCTTCGAAAGAGGCTCTTCATACAATTCCGATAGAAGTTCACTTACATGTAAGTTCATTTAATCGGAGAATTTTGTTACATCGATGTAACGAATTTCTATTAATGTATAATAAATTGAGTTGGACAACTAGATGGTATGTGCTCTAGAAGTTTGGGATGTGCATGACATGATGTATAGCCGTGATTGGAAATAACCTGGCTCAAACTGTGGCGACAGTAAAGAAAAGTGAAATTAACATCGTCCTGATATGCCAAAATGAATTCACGTGTGCCCTTTCATCCGGATCATTTTACAAAAGCCAACATAAAGCTTATGTGAAATCGAATAGTCCTCCACACTTCTGTGAAAGATGCAGCGCATCTTCTTGTCGACGAGCTGTTCACGAAAAATTTTCTCATATGCTCTCTTAATCTGGGTCAACTGGAGAAAATGCTCGAGATGGGTAAGATTTTATCCATTTTGCTAACCCCTGATATAGGAGTCAAGGTCTAGATTATCAGTAGCGTCCTCTACTGTTTTGAACAGTAACCCATTTTTACCCACTTCTTTGTGCTTCCTGCTCATTTCACGTGAAGCGCCTAGTAAATTTTCTTTTGTTTATGTACATATTCTTTGCAGGAAAATTTTTCCGGGGCTAAATGTTTGAAAGACTAAATCTGCCAGATGAGATGTTTTCGCAGAGTATCGTTTATAGATGTAGCGTTCTGATTATGGCTCTGCGGTACACCCAGGTATGTATAGGTCTCTCTAGCGCCAAGATGTATAGCACTTCTGCTGATGAGCTTCAGGTGTTCGGGGTTGTCAATCAGGTTTCCTTTTTTTAAATAAAAGCTTGGCATATTTATCTGACCCGAATTCCATTTCAATCTCCTGAGTGTATTTTTCGAAAATCTCTGGAGCTAGATATAGTGCCTATTTATTTTTAGCAGAGATTCATGATCATCAATTAAAAATAAATGATTGACGTTAAGCTTTTTATTTCCAGGTTTACCGCAGAATTATCCTTCGGAATGACAAAGTGTGTTTCCGGACTTTCCGGCTGTATAAAAATAAAAAAAAGTAAATCGAAATTTCCTTTTACACAAATTATTTGAAGCTTTAGTCTTTGAGACAGAAGAGATTTAAGCTGGGCCAATCAGGAGCGCGGTATAAACAGTCGCGTGTGTGTGATCAAGAGTACCACTTAGTGTAGTGGCCGCTATTATTCCGTCGCCAACCCACCTCGACGCTCTCTGAAAAACACTGCGTTGGACTTCCACTCACGTACGCACGTCTATTCATACCGCGCTCCTGATCGGTCTAGCCTCAATATTCTATAACTCAAAAACTAAGACTTCAACTGATTTTTGGAAAAGGAATATTGGAATAATTACTTTAATTGGTATGCAGATATGTAAGTCCGGAACTACTTAAATTTTTTTCTTTTAAAATTATTGCTATGGAATTTTCTATTGGAATACTTATTAACATTTTTAAATTTATTTTAAGTTCTTTAAATAAACGTAATTTGTATAAATAAACTATGTTTTAAAATTCTCTATACAAAATTATTACTATTGCTTTATTGAAACGTTTATCGACATTTGTAAATTAACTTATAATTGTTTAAAAAAATGCATTAAAGAATTTTTAAAATAAACAAATATCAATCCACTAGGGTCAATATTTGTGTTAAATTTTGAATGATTCCTATACATTTATAGGAAGCATTCAAAATGTAACACAACTATTTCTACTAGTACACAATAGTGCATTCAGTAACCAGCGACCCGAAAATCCCTGTATACCAGATTTCATGAATATTCAATTATTTTCGACTATTTCGGCCGCCATATTTGATCCGCCATTTTGAATTTCTAAAAACTGATAATGGATTCGTAATCAGCGACCAAAAAAAACATTATATTCTGACTTTCATAGAAATTGAACAATTTTCGAAACTTTTGGCCGCTATATTGGATCCGTCATCTTGAATTCATAAAAACGAATAAATGGTTCGTAATCAGCGACCAAAAAAACCATATACTGAATTTCATTAAAGTTGAACATTTTTGGAAATTTTTGTCCACCATATTGGATCCGTTACCTTAAATTTATGGAATCCGATAACGGGTTTGTGATCAGAGAATGAAATAAACCCAGTATACCCATTTTGGGAAATATTCATCATCAAAATATTGTTTTATTAAAAAATATCTGAGTGAGAAAAAAATTTGCGACTTTAGGCCGTCATATTGGATGCTGCTATCTTGTATTTGAAAAAGCCCATACAAGAATTTTGAAGTTTAGTTTCCATGGACGCAAAATATTCACAAATTATAAAAGTCCAACGGCGGTTTCGAGGGGATGAATTACAATAAAAAAATTTTGTTATTCGAAATTTCGTATTTTTTGTTAAATAAACAAATACAACTTCGTTTATATCCCTTTTTCAAAATTCTGACTTTGAAAATCGAAAGTTTAGACAATTTATTACAAAAAAAATTGATTATTATTAACTTGATACACACATGATTTACTGATCGCTATTACTTGACTCAAAAACTTCTATTTGAAGAGAATAGTAGTTGTTTTATGCCGCCGCGGTTTATGTCTACTTTAATTCATGTATTGGCCATTTTTAAATCTGTTCGTGGCTTGCTTTGTTCGCAAGTTTAAGCACGCCTAAGGCGCGCGATTATTTTTTTTTCGAGCTGCGCTCTCGATTATGTATTTATCTCGTGCTTTGCGCTCGATCTGTGCATTTCTTCTACATTTGTGCACATAAATTTGAAATATAATACATTTTTTTACGTGCATTTGCCTGGGGTTGATTACTAAAATATTGCAAAAAAATACATATTGTATTTATCATAATTACTTTCATTTTTTTTGCGTTAAATGTTACTCTTAGCGGCGCTGAAACATCATATCAATAAATTTATATAATTAAAATTCATAATCTACAAGAAAATTGAAATATTCTTATTCTTATTGTCTGTTTTTATCGTTTTTATTTTTAATATTTTTTTACGATTAAAAGAAAAACTACGCTTCCTATCAAAGAATATTCGACCAAATTTGTAAATCTTTTTTGGTTAAATACCTTTCCCCTAACTCATTCTCGTAGCTTGCATCATTGTACAAAAATATAATTGTTTTACTTTCAATTTTATTTTTCAAAAATGAAACAAAAACTACTTATCCTAGAAAAAAGTAATTCCTGAAAGATTTTTTTTTTTTTTTTTGAATGCACAATTTTTGTCGATCCATCTTTTTTCGTATCTTGTTTTGTTTTTTACAAAATGGAGTTATTTCTTTTTCATTCGTTTTATTGCGATCGAAATTTGCATTTAAAAAGTTGTTGAGAACATATTGTATAGGCTTGAAAAAGTAACATTTTTCTTATCTTGACTTTTTCCCATATCACGCATTGTTTGGCTTCAATTGTTCATTTTCGTATGGTTCACTGCATTTTAAAAATGCTATAACTTTAATTATTCTTAATTTATCAAAAAAACAATCCAATTGATCTTCTCCTTCAAATGTTACAGTGTTTGCAGACTACAACTACAACAACGACAAAAACGAAAATTAGTGCAATCTACAAAACTCATTCTTTCCATAA
Source organism: Druon quercuslanigerum (assembly GCA_010014905.2). Classification (NCBI taxonomy): domain Eukaryota; kingdom Metazoa; phylum Arthropoda; class Insecta; order Hymenoptera; family Cynipidae; genus Druon; species Druon quercuslanigerum. The sequence continues at coordinate 4,273 of JAAAKG020050958.1, forward strand.
AACAAATACCTTCTCATTATAATTCGAGTTTAAAAATATTTGTTTTTTGTCAAAAAATTAAAAAAAAATAAGGGTTGTTTGAAAGGCCAATCTAATGGAATGTGATATTCTGCTCCTTTTCCCAAAAAATGTCCGCACTGCAAGACGAAATCCTGTTAACAGAATCTAAACCCCTTATTATGCACCCCCAAAGGAAGCACCTAAGAGAAAAGAAATAATTGTCTCAGAAATTACCGGATTTGCACAATTTTTCCGATTAGATGACTGGTTCCAAGATAAAAAACTATTTAAGGCGGCCCTGAGTCCAGTGAAGAATTGTGGTATGAGTTCATTTTAATGTACAATTTACACGCATGCATAAATTCCCAGTTTTTACGTCAGTTATTACGTAAAAAATTTCTCTGTTCTCATTAAATCATAAAAATATTCTGATTGGCTTAAAGCTTAATAGAATATTTTCCTGAAATAATGAATATATTATATTATTATACTTACCAATAGAATTTAGGATAACGGCCAAGGATGCGAGCAGAGCACATGCAATCTTCATAATTTCTAAGTATAGGACACACGAATTAATATATTGATCAGAAATTTTACCAACAATATAGCTGATGAATATTCTATTGCTACATTATATAACAAAATTTATGCTTTTGTCGTTATCTTTTAGACTGCATACGTCAACTTTGTCCTTCTGAGATATTTACATTTGATAAGCGTATATATAACATAAGTTTAAAACTTAATGTTATCTAATTATAGATATATTTTTCATTGATAACAATAATAATTGTGTATGCTTCCATGTATGATTTTCTAAAACCTGAAATTATTTCTTACGCTTCCAGTATTTGAAAGGATTTCAATTGATTTAAAAAGATTGAATTAAATTTTCGTAAAATCAGATAAAAATATGTATTGTATGTGTGTCAAGTAACGAATTTCTTGATGTGACGGAGTTCTTGAAGATATCATGAGAAAAGAATTAGAAGTTTTCACTGAATTTGTAAGATACTTCAGGGTTCGTGACTCTGAAAATGAATTATATCGTCGTCAGTCATACATTATTTACTATGAAAAGCAAAATTTATTTTAAATTAATTTTTTTTTATTTTTTAGAAAAATTTAAGAAATCAATATAGAAGAGATATTTATATGTAATATACAGAATGGTATGAATAAGTTAAGGTATTTATATTTTCCACACTAGTCACTGCGATTATTTGCAATTTTGTTGTTTAATTAAATATAATATTATTTTTTTAGTTGTTTCTTTTTTTGAAACTTGTTCTCCATTATGGCAAAGCTGAAATTATATTTTTTCGTAAATTTTCTGCTCTTTGCGGTTCAAAAAGAAAAATGAAGTTCTTTGACCAGCGCTATTTGATTCATTACGGGGTCAAATATTGCGAACATTTTACTTGCTTTCGAAATATTCCCATTATTAAAATAAAAGAAACCTAGCTAATAATACACGGGACGCCAAATTTTTTCCCTGAAATATATTTACATTGTAGCATAAACTTTTAATTACCGTTCAATGATCTGGCGACCAAGATATTTATATAAATCACCTTCGGCCATTTACTCTATGTCATTTTCGATAATATTGTCCAGCTCACTTGCTACAGTTTTTAGTCTAAACTAGCGTTAAGTTTAATGCCAACCTTATATAAAATATGGGTCACTTTATGACCATGCTTATTATCATGTATTTTAAACTCACGTGACATGCTTTTTAGCGTTTTGCTCAATGTTATCAACGCTAAACAGAACATTAGTGCACCATTGAATGTCCATTATTAAAATACTTGATTCTGATGTGGCATAAGCAAGTTACTTTGATGTTTACGAGCTTAAGTTTACGAGCTTAAGTTTTAAAAACACCTTGCCAACCCAGGATGCAAACTCAACAGGTACTTAATCCAGAAGCTACACCATGTATAGACATAGTGATTTCCTGTTACTTATTCGATTCAAACCTCTGTAACATCTAAAGCTGTGATTTTTGTAAGTTATTGCTGCATTATACACACCACAATTGATTGGCCAGTGGTTTGGTTTTTTGGTAAATGCTCTACGAAGCTCAACATGTATTTCAGCCACATCTTTGGGCTTAAAAGAAATCTTGATGTTGATGTTTTACCAGGTCCTGAAGCATCCTTCTTCTTCTATTGGGTGCGCGCCAGCGCTTGATCTCACTCAGTGCCTCCTTTTTTTCTATTGCCGGCCTGTTCTGTATGCGGGAGAGTAGGCGCTTTACTTCTATAGTAATTTAACCTCGTTGTTTAGGAGTCTTACTGATATTTTAGCACTCTAGCAATCTTCATTGACTTCTATGTTCAATTTTATTATTGTTTTTCACATGAAAAATCCTTCTGGAGTGTAAAGCTAAAAAATTTAAAAGTTTTCAATTTGTATCCTTTGTAAGGCCTTGTCATTCTTGGGGAGGCGTAAGCGTATGGCACATGGGGTCGAACGGATCTGGGCCTGTATGCGTATAGATTTAGTTAAAAGCACTTTTATACTTGGGCTCTCTTGGGTGATTTGCAAAGGGGTCGAGATTCCTCTCGGGCTTATTTTCTGTTTTTGGAATTGGGGCAGGCATGACATACGGCCCGCACAGCGACCAAGAAACATCACTTCGTTGCAATGGTAGCCTGAAAAAGGACATTCATAGAGTGGCTTGCTCCATGTGACCACCGCCCTAAGCCATGGGTTTAGAGTGATCGTGCTCGTAGAAGTTTGGTATCTGGGGGCTACAAAGGTGTCCCAAAGAAGTTACGGGGAAACCGCAAAAACTCCCCGAGTAATGAGTCTTAACCCTGCTTGCGGGTTGATCACTTAGAAACAAAACTGAAGGAAGAAGTAGAAAGGGAGGTGGCGGAGAAGAAGGAGGAATTTGTTCTTAACGGGTTTAACCTACCCCCTTCTTCCCAATCTGTCTATCAGACAATTCAAGCTTAGGTAATGGCTGTACCATAAGGTCTAATGCGAGCTAAAGGATTGACGGTCCCTCTGAAGGAGGCTATGCGAACGGGAGCGGTCATTAAGTCTACCAACAAGAAGAAACGCTTAAATGGATCCCTGAAGAGAAGAACCAAGAGGCTAGCGCAGCAAGCCAGTAGACTAGATACGGAAGCTGAAACATCGACCACAACAAAACCGATAACAAGCACATAGGCTTTTCAGAGATAAATGGGCTCGGAGAATACCCCAACAAGGAGGAGGAGAGGGGATAGAGGCTAGATTGACAGTCGTTCAGATAGTTGATCTCCGCTGATGGTGGCGACGGATACGAATTAGCCGGACTCGCTATTCACTGCAGAGGTGTTTTAACTGTTTAGGGATGATACCTGGAGGGCAATCGAAAGTGTGAGGCCCGATCAATGGCCATAAATCAAGACCTTCTCCTGCATGGGAGGGGTTTTTGCATTTGTTGGAGCCGTCCCGGCGCCTAAATCTCTGCTATACAAGGCTGCAGAAGACCGTGGTGTGGTTCCTGGGTCTGTGTCCTTCGGCAGTTAGATAGATTAAACCACTTACTAAAGTGCTTTCTGGCAAATCATCACGAACGATTTGCCTCAGTAAGTGGATACAGTAGGAGAAATCAAGAATCTCCTGGTAGTGAAAATTCCTAAGTCAACGTTGTCACATTGCCTGAGCATTGACCGTGCGAACTGATGGTGATAGTCACGAATCTTAAAGGAATAGGAAGGCTAGTCATGGGATCAGCTTACTTTCCATATGACAGCGATACGAACCCACCGGTAAAGGTACGTATATATTATTAATACGGAAAACACCCTGACGTTTCGTAAATGGGTCAATGAAGAAGTCATTGGCATCAGTCTCCGTATCGGTAGTTTTGGAAATAACTTCAAGGACTGATAGAGTTGAAGTTGAAATCCATTATACCCTCGGGCTCTAAATGGGCCAGAAATCCCAGAAAAACGGACTGAGGCCAGTTCTTCACGAAACTGAAAAGTACATTTTCAGAGGGGTCCAGATCAATCAGACGTATAAACCCTAGAGGTTGCAACCGAGATTTTCACGAAAGCCATTAAATCTACTTATGAAAGTAATTTTTGACCTACAATATTCCAAAAGACTGAGAAGACGCACTTGTGGAATTTTAAACTCGAAAAGCTTTGCAAGAAAAACAGAGAGAGGTTCAGACATGCCAGTAAAAGCAAAACGAAAAAACAACGGACTTCATTAACGGCGATGGGGGGTGAATAAAGGTGTGCGATACGTCATGCAATCTAGAAAGCTATTTCGATTATAACAGAGGCTGTCTGCCAAGTTTTGTCAATGCCACACTATTTTCCTCATATTTGTCCTCGGTATATTTTGCTTAAATTAAGCTCAAATACGGAAATATCTTTCCTCTATATTACCGATTAATTCGGCTTATTCTATATTATCGATAAAAAGAGGCAAAGCTGTAACATTGTTACCTGGAGAAAAAACATGTGCAGTTAAGTCTCCTATAAAAATACACAGGTTGCGCCAGACTCAAGTATCCTGACTTATACGGCTGTATAATAATCATACAAAAAAAATCGAATTTTCTATTTTAAAAATCAGTTAAAGCTTTAGTTTTTGAGTTATAAAATGTTTAAGCTATATCAATCAGGAGCTCCGCGTAAGCAGCCTTGCGTGCGTGAGTATGAGTCCAACACTCTGGTGGTGACCGACGGATTTTTGCAGTGAATTTTTTCTTATATTATGTCATTATCAGTAATAGTTGAGTTTTGTTTATATACTATTTACATACAGAACAAATATATTTATTCCTAAATTATAGATATATTTTATTATTATGTTAAACAATAGAATGTAGGATAAGTGTCACGGATAATAGTAGCGTTTTCTGAGTATATGAATAAACGATTAATGTATCAATTACAAATTTAATTAACTATATTGCTAAAGCTTTAGAAATTTTTGATGTAAATTTCCAAAAATTACATTTGTTACAAAAAATGTTGTGCGCAACTAGTGCTGGAAGTAGATAGTTGTAATTATTGTGAATTTCAGAGTACTTGCCATGGATAATTCTTAGGGTGGTTTCATGTTTGTTTTCGGCTTATTCACAGCTAGCTATGTCTAGCTTACAACTGCCCTTCTATTCTCCTCTAACACTTCCAATTTGGATTTAAAATCGCCAGCTGTTAACTGAGACGCGCTGGAATGAATCTAAGCCTTGTTCTTGCATGGAAAGTCCCAAATATAATATATTTATAAAATTTTATTATTTAAACAAAATGAAAACTTAAATAAGTCAGATTAACGTGCCCTTACATATCTTAAAGCATTTGTTTATTTTTACAATTTTTGATTACACAAGGACCGGGAGTTTTTTTTAAATTAAAACATTTTTTAATTAATTATTTATATTTACTTAATTTGAAAAATGCTTTTCAATTTAACATAATATTGAATTCAACATAATATTGACATTGTTGAATTTGTGACAGAATTTATTTGAGCGCGAAGCGCCAGACAAGTGATAAAAGAAAAATTGGTGGTATTTAAAGTAACTTAAAATTTTTGTTTAAACATTTGTGAAATGTAATTAAATGTAATTGTGAATGCAAAAACTTATTTTTAAGCTTTAATTTTAAAAGGTTTATTTATAAACGCGAGTTGAGCGTAATAACTTAGCCTTAAGCGTTATATCTGGCTGACGCGCGCTTATTTGAAACTTTATTACGTTGTGATAAGGTTGTGGTTTACACACGCAATACTCTATAACACTTTGCAATTGTTTTCTTGTGGGTTACTGGACATTCTGCAATTTCTTCTGTGGTCAATCCTTCCACCAGACCACTATTCATGTTTATTTTAACTCGTTCTGAGATCCCAAAAATATTTGTAAATATTGGACGAAGAATCGTGTTTCTGCTTGCTGATTTTCCTAAAATTGCACATACGTCTCCATTTAACGTTGATAATACAAATTGTTCTCCGGTTGGCATGGGAATTAGGAGTTGATTTCTTGCTCTCAAACCAATTGGTTTCTCTAGTGGAAAATTGTACCTTCGGAGTTCAAATACCCGATTCGGATAGTCGTGGGGGATGAGTCGGATAAATGCAAGCTCTTCAAATCTGAATCCAAGTACGCTGGGAAAAGTTTTTTTTAAAGTCGGAGACTTCGACCTGGCACGAAGATGTGCTTCAGAAGGTGGTGGAGACCTGGGAGAATAATCAGGGCTGGCAAAAGAATGAGTGGTATCTGGACAATGTCTTTTAGAAAAAGGTGAAGAAGGTTCACAGCCATGAATGCCAGAATTCGAATAACCATCAGGAGAACCCCTGGGATGTGAACCTAATCCTGCAAGAAGAAATACAGCATTCAATTTTTGTTTTAAGTTCCTAAACAATCGTATGTTCGTACCTAACGAGTTGTAAATGAGTCTGTAATTGTGGGGCTTAATTACATAAAAGTCTATAATTTCGTCTCGTTCAAGAGCTAAATAGAAGATTTTGTAAACAAATAACTATAATTCAAGACTCAAAACTGTATCATTTAAAATGTTTCGAGATATATTATTAGTTTCAATACCCTCCCTACCACATAAAAATGCTTTTATTTTTAATTTAAAACTTGAGGAAACAAATAGCAGATAACCTTTTTATGTTATTGCTCTAATTTTGCATAAAAATCTTGAAAAACTGATAGATTTGTTATAACTTACATTAAAAACATAATTAAGAGTTCGAGAACTCTGGATAGGCTTGTTAGTTTTCTCTTACTAGGCAATTTGTACAGAATTTGTATTTTTCTAGAATTGATAACCAATTATACAGCCCTAAAAAAAAATGTCTCCACAAGACAAGTGATTAAGCAAGGTTAACTGTGTTAAGAATTGTGGTATACACACGTAATACTCTATAACTTTTTGTGAGTGGATCCCTGGAGTATACTGGACATTCCGCGATTTCTTCTCTGGTCAATTTCTCAACCCTGCCGCTATTCATGTTTATTTTCACCTGAGTTGAAAACCCATAAACATATGTAAATATTGCACTAAGAATCGTGTGGCTGTTAAATGATTTTCCTAATATTGCACACACGTCGCCATTGGACGTTGATAATACAATTTGTTCTCTAGTTGGTATAGGATTCAGGACATTATTTTTTGTTCTCCATCTAATTGATTTATCTGGAGGAAAAACGTATTTTCGGAGTTCGAATATCCGATGGGGGTTTTTGTATGGAATAAGTCGAATGAATGCAAGATCTTCAAATCTATGTCCAAGTAGACTTGGAAAAGTTTGCCTGAGGCTAGGAGAGCTGTTACCAAGAGGTGGCTCGTCGAATGGTGGAGAGTTGGCAGAATAATTATGGTTGGCTAGAGAATGTATCGTATATGGACAATTTCTGCCAGGAGTAGATGAAGAAGAAGAAGAAGGTCCACAGCGATGAACACGACAATTAGTGTTACCAGCAGGCGAACCATTGGGCCGTAAACTTAATTCTGAAACAAGAATAACAGGATTACATTTTTTTTAATATCTACAGAACTGTATGTTGGTAAACCACTAGTTGTGAATGACTTTGTGAATTACGTTGTTAATGACGTTGTAATTTAGAGCCACAATTCCAGGAACGTCTATGATTTTTTCTCGTTTAATTCATTTGACCCATGAAAACTTTTAAAACAAATTGTATAATTTAAAAGTACCGCAAACCTGTCCTAATAATTATCAGCAGGTGATTTTTGGTACCCCAAAGCCAAAAGAAGTAATAGCTTGTATCAGGGTACCTTTTACACAGTCAAGGTTAATTTTTGTTGCAGCGAAATGTTACCCTACAATTTGCTTCAGATTCACACTTTGTTTTCTTTCGTGTGATTAAAAAGTGGTTTAAGAATGGTTTTAAAGATTGAAAGTGACATCATAATTTCATTTAGGCCGTAGGAGGATAAGCATGGTCTGGGTACCCTCGCTCGGATGTAATTCATGTTGCAGGGACAAGTGGCTATCCCTACACGATAAATTTACCGCAAGTATCAACTAAAAAAAAAGTTTTTCACAAAACTTATGAACAATTTATGAAAATTAAAAAATTAAAATTTTCTCGAAAATGGCTTTACCGATCATGATTGTTAAAATATATGTTAGAAATAAAAAAATAATAATTTTTATAACTTATTTTCAAAGAAAGTTCTTCTGGCACACGAACTATTTTTTCCCTAAACAAGAACTCAGTCTACGCAATAGTTATTAACTTACTAAGGACAAAACGGGCGATTTTCTTAATACCTTTTTCAAACGCGAGTTTAAATATGAATCCGACGGTAAAAAAATTTAGACAAGTCATATTCGATGTAAAATTGTCTAAAATTTCGATTAGCTTAGTCAGAATTTTAAAAAAATGCTTATAACCAAAGTTGTATTTGTTTATTAAACCTCGAAACCGTGTTGGGACTTTTATAGTTTGTAAATTTTTTAGTGTTCATGGAACCTAACCTTAAAAACCCATGTATAGGTTTTTTTTAACATTCAAGATGCCAGAACCTAATAAGGCGGCTTAAAGCTCACAATTTTTTGCTTACTTTGATATTTTTCAGTAAAACAATTTTTTGATAATGAATGTTTACCAAAATCGGTATACAGGTCTTTTGAGGTTCGATGTCATAAATTCAAGATGGCGGATCCAATATGGCGCACAAAAATGTGCAAAAATATTTAATTTTCATTAAAAATAATATGCCGGATGCGCCATATTGAATTGGTAAAAATTGGTATTAAATTCATAACCAACGACCCAAACAACCCCTGTATACCGACTTTCATAGAATTTGAACAAATCTTCAAATTTTTGGTTGCTATAGTTTTAAAAAGATTTAAAAAGTTATACAAATCTGAGAAAGCATAAAAAAAATTTTAACAAAATTTACATTTTCGAACATTTAAAAAAAAGCTTCGGAGTGTTTTGTTTCGAGAGATTAGAAGATTATCTCAATATTCCTGAAAAAATGCCAAATGATTTTTTATTTCTAAAAATAAATGTTACGATAAAATTTCAAAATTATTTCAAATTACTTTTTAACATTTTAGAAATTTTTAAGTGAAATTCATTAATTTTGCAATAATAAAAAATTTCCAGAATAGTAATAAATTTTCAAAGATTTTGAAAAGTTTTAAAGTTTTCTGAAGGTTTTTAAAGCTTTATATACTTTCAAAAATAAAAGATTCTCTTTAAAATTTCTGGGAATTTTTAAAATGATTTTTTATTTTAAAAAATTGATTTTAAGAGTATGTTTGAAAAGCTTTTAAAAAACGTTTAAAGGATTATCCAAATATTTCAAATCTACAAAATACAATATAAATTAATACAATAAGTATTAATACAATAAAAATTTTTAAAGAAAATATTTAAAACAATTTCAAAACATTGCAAATGATTTATAAAAACGTCAATAGCAGATATGAAAAATTTCAACGCAATTTAAAAAATTTTTAAAGTATTCTGAAATTTTCAGGGATAATAAAATTAGCCAGATTTGGAAGCTTAAAATTTGTTACTTTTTCTGTGTTTCGAAAGTCCTGAATATTTTTTTAAATAATTTCCATTTTTCTTAGATTTTCTAATATTCTTCAAAATAAAAAAAAGTTCTAAAACTGTCTAGATTCGTTCTCACGGTTGTAGAATTCCTTTATCGCATAATTAAATAAAATATTACCTAATATTACTTAATTAATATTACATAATTACTTTAAATTTTCAACAAAATACATGAAGTTTCAACTCACCGTGTGGTCTTAGTACGAGTTGCTGATTATGGCTAGCATGTTCTGCTGGAACCGGATGCATAGACGCATGATTTGCAAAATCTTCACCATATGAAGATTTCGGAGAACCTAAACCATTCAGCAGATTTGTTATTTCATGTGCATTGAAACCCTCCATACTTTCTGGAGAAGGTGGGACATACTCGTTTTCCGGCCTTCTTGATAATTCTGTAAAAGAACTGCTGATATATACAAAACTCATCTAATCTAATACAAATTATCTAAATGTTGATCGGTAATCTACATCTGCTAATCTGTAAAGTAACTTTACTCTCATTCTTTTATTGACATGTCCAGCTTTCGCGACCGTGCAGCATAGTGGGTCCGTCTAGAGGATTATGCATTACGATTTTGGGACCTTCAATCAATTGACAGGATTAATAGCACTTATGATTATTTTCAATTTTTTGAGCTATTTTAACCACTTCACTTCCAATGACATATATAGGGCCAACAGAAATACCTGACACTTTTGCATCCTGCCACTTGATTGGGCATTTTAAAAGATAATTATTTAATGTGATTCGATTTAATTTTGCTTGAGTGTGTTTGGTTTTTTTTATTTTAGTCGTTGAATGAAAATCTGATTCTAGATTTAAAAAATTCAAAATATTGGATCTAATATGGCGGACGTGAATTATATCAAATGTTTAGAATTTAGGTTCGATTTTTTAAATTCAAAATTGCATAAATATAAACAGACGGATCAAGTTTTTTAATTTTTTCATCATTTTCGCGCTGCATATTCGAACACTTGGCGACCCCAAAACCGTAAGTATCACCATTTGCATCCATATCCAAATAGGTTTCCTATTAAATCTCACCCATAGTTCCTTACTGCTAGGATGGGTAGGAAGCCACTCATGAGCTCCTCCTGTGCTGAAGCTATAAGCTTTGTGAAAAACGTCGGCCTTTACTGATATTTGCAAAAGTCCGACAGGCAATCAAATCCTATGCATCTGCATAGCTGACCGAGAGCAGCAGAGAAAGCGAAACACATCGCGCAGTGCTTCCCGAGGTGGCCCGAAGGACATGCTGATTCAGGGCGACAGAAGAAAGATCAAATATTACACCCGATCCCAAGGAAATTTCGGTAAAGTTTCAGCAATAACCACGTCCCACGACCGTGAGACAGGTTGATACAGTCTGCGACGGAATTAATACGACGATCCGGAAAAAGTCTCGTGCACCTTGATGACACGGAGCGACCCAAGGACGACAGCCTTCTGCATTTTTCCTGAAAGTATGTTAGCATATTGTTCAGATGCAGGCATACTTTTCAGGCTATTAATCAGTGAAAGCTTGGCACCTCCAAGAGCGCCGATGATAAGGACGATTAAATTAACATAATATTCCGGGTACAATCGTCGCAACTCGCGTAAGGTCTCTATACCTCCTTTTCTTTTAATTCTTCTTTTCGATAATGTTTTTGTTCAGCTGGTGCCGAAAATTCGAATAAGCATGAGCGGCCCTTCTCATTCTCGACAGAGATGGAAATAAAACACTGTGGGTGGTGCATTGTGCTTTTAGATGTAGGTCGTTCCTAAATGAGTTGGAAAACTAGACAGTATGTGTCCTAGATGCTCGTGGTGTACTGACACTTTCTGCAGATATGATACTTTGTTTTTTACCTTCCTATGCACCGCACGATGTGGGAATGAACCTTTAAGCTTTCCAAAAGTCATATGAAAAATCTGTAGAAGGTTAAAGCGAAGCATTCCCGACATCCAACTCTGCTCTACTTCAAGCCACGCTGTTGTTCGTAGCTGTGATATTTAACAGCACCAAGGTGCCATTTAGCTTTTGGCGCGGCTGTTACGCCTTCAAACGTTACGGCTGTTATGCTCCAAAAGTTTTAATTTCTGGAGAAAGAAAATCCCTATTTTTCTCTTAATTCCAACATTAACACGAGCCTGCAGGCACTTCAAAATCCCATTAAAATAACATGGGGAAATTTTGAAGTTTCGTAAAATTGAACACATGTTTCAGGATTTCATCATATCATATCATCATATATTTCCAACCCACCCCACCCTCCCCCACGCGCCCTAAATATGACCCAAACATGATAATCTACATTTTTACGTATTTCTGTTAATGTTTAGCAATTTCCGTCGCCTTTTTATACAATCAAATCAAATCAGAATTACACTCAAACCCCGATTCTGTGCGCTTTAATATTGTGCTGGCTTCATGATCTACTGCTACTGCCCCCCCCCCCCCTTCGAGCGTCCCTTGACGGCCTATACAGTCGATTAGTGAGTGCCGTAGTTAAAGTTGTTCACGTTTTGAATTTCAGCTTTCATACGTCATACTGTTATTTCAAGGTAAAAAACTGTATAACGCGGCCCTAAGTCCGGGAAAAATTGTCATATGAGTGCATTTTACTTTACTATTTACACGCATGGAGAAATTGCCAGTGTTCACGTCAGTTGATACGTGAAAAATTTCCCTGTTCTCATTAAATCATAGAAATATTCTTATTTGCCTAAAACTTAAAAGAATATTTAGTGAAATAATGGATATATTTTATTGTTATATTCACCAGTTGAATTCAAGATAACGGCCAAGCATAAGAGCAGAGTACAGAGCATCTTCATCTTGTCTATGCAGAGGCCAAACGGATTAAAGTAATAATTAGAAATTTGATTACTATTATAGCTGATGAATATTGTACTGCTTCATTAGATTATCGAATCGATACTATATTCGTAATATTTTACAATCAAAGGCGTCTACTTTGTTCTACTGAGATATTTACAATTTGATAAGACTTAGTTTTAAACGAAAATAATTTCGTTACATACTTCTTTAAGGTTTGTATCACCACGTATATAATCTTTTAGGCTTAAGGCTTTGAAGCTTCGGAAATTGAAAGAGTTGTTTTTTGCGATTTTAAATCACTGCGTCAGAAACTTCCAAAGATATTTTTTTATCAAAAAAATGTGAATGTCATTAGGTGGCTCATTTAGTACACTAATGTTCTGTTTGGCGTTGATAATGTTGAGCAAAACGTTAAATAGCAGCTCTTGTGACTTTAAAATACATTATAATAAACATGGTCATAAAGTGACCTATATGTTACACACGGATGGCATGAAACTTGACGCCAGTTCAGACCAAAAACTGTATCAAGAAAGCAAGAAAAAGAGTTCGGAAATGACATAGAGTTAATGGCCGAGGTTCACAATATTGGACCCCGTAGTAAGTGATTCGCGTTGAAGAAACAAAATTTGTGGCCCGATGTGTCGAAATAAATGAGGTCTGATTAAACAGACACAAATGTGTTCAGAAGAGATACTGGACGTTAACCTCCAAAAATTTATGTTCCTTGTTCTCCTTACAGTTTATATCTTGCTGTATATGATTTTGCCAAACTAAGTATTAAAGCTGCTTAATTTTTCAAAATAATGACACAGCGACACAATTTTTGTTCGTTGTTAACTCAAAGATCGCAAATTTTTCGTATGTATCTTTAGTGATTTACAGTAAAAACGTTATCTGATACACGTTGGTCTAATCAAATAGATACAGTAGAGTTATTGCGTTATCAAGTGGATAAAATTTATGATGCATGAGTAGAAATAAATTAAAAATTATGACAACCTCTTCTTTGTATGGTCAGATTCACATCCACGTATGACAACAGAATGCGTAGAAATCAAGCGAGAGTCCTTAAAAGGATTTTCTAAATAATATATATTTTAACCGCCAGACTTTGTGCGGGCGTGGTTAACTAAATAGGGTTAATTTAAAAACCTGACTTATTCTAAAAGATCTATGAAAAATAAAAAGGCTTCTTTTGGAGAAAGAATAAGATTCTCTTTATATAATGATTTTTATTCAGATAATCCTGAGCATTCCTAGACACATACAATCTAATAATCCCTAGTCTAAGAGAAGTAATTATTCCTTTATTTTATTCAATTTCACTGATAATCATCATACATACTTTTCATTCAAGAAATCTTATATTAGATATCGGCCAGTCATGGATCCATTTATTTATTTATAGTAGAAAACACAAAAATACGCAATGGTATAATATTTCGAATATGGAGGTCGCTGACCTTCTGCTTTATTAAGTAAGGGCTACCTATCGGTGAATCACCTGTTATATAGGGTCAATGGACCTAGAGTATAAATAGCTTCTACCCAAGAGGTAGGTAAATTTTCGTTACGCGTGTGCGGAAGACCAATGCGAATCTGTAATCTCCTATTATCGTAATCGCTTCATAACTTTATGACCTGTCGCTCAGGCTTTTAATACCTAGGTGCGAAGAACGGCTACCTGGGCAATGCGCTCGCGACACAAGGGTCTCAGGCCTCTCGGTGTACAATCGGTCGCAGATGTGAAAATGCCTCGGCTTGAGGGCGGAAGTGAAAAGGGGCTAGCGTCTACGAGCCTCTAAGTGGAATCTAAAGACTCTCCGGTCTTTGTTTATTTTACAGAAAATATTGTCTGTCCTTGGCTTCGAAGTGCAGATGTGCTCGCAACAGGATATAGAGGTTTGAAGCTCTATAGCTCTTGTACACGGTATGGTCTTAGAAGTAAGGATCGTAAATAATTTATCCTACGATTCCGTGGACCAGGCTACCGGGTTTTATGCCTGCAGTTGCTCGAGAATATGGAGGTAAATTTTCAAAGAAAATATTTTCTTTCAAATGCAGGGCTATAGCCTAAGATATTAAATTTTATTAGTATCCGCTTTGACTTAGGGATTTTTCCCTGCAAATATCGTAGGCTCGGAAACACTTCGAGAAAAGAAAATTCTAAGATTTTAATCTTTAACTAGCAGAAGATAGCTGAAATAAAAGTCTTTTGGCGACAGCTTTCGTGAATACTATCCGACTGGGCACTCGCTAAGAACCTTTTACCAAATAATATTCCAATAAATTGGAATACTATTTTGAGAAGTGAATTCTCGGACAAGTTCCAGAGGTTTTAAGCTCTGGGCTTCTCCTACCAAGTCACTTCTGCGATATGTGCCTTTCAGCTACAAGATCCAGAATCCCTTTTCTATGCTGGGTTGCTCTTTTTATAGTCTGGCTCGAACTGTCCCTTCTTGACGTTACGTAATATCGTCGAAGAGGGAGAATCCTGAGGTTGCGCTATGGTATTTCTCCTGTGAGATGCTATTTTTCAACATGATCACACAGGAGATGCTACTTTTGCCTATATCCAGGCAACCCTTGTAACTCGAGGGTTACAATTATATGCATGTAAGTGTATAGAAATATGAGCGTTGATAGCACCTAGAAAGTATATTTAGAGAGAAGATAGAGATGAAAAATGTTTTGTAAATGTTTCATAAAAAACTCTTTAGTTTTAGAGTTTAGAGTTTCAGTAGAGTGAATGTCTCCTGAAACAAAAAGACATTGGCTACTAACGGACACGAAGAGGAACTTTGCAAATCTTTTCGCTTAACGAGGATCATCATGACAAGAAAAATATTGTAACAACGCAAAAGAATCGAAACTTTTAGACATATGAAAGAAGGTTTTATCGTGAAATGACTGTAAAGCAGATTAACCAGCAAAAAATTGTAGTCCCTTGATTGGAAGACATGACATTGTTGGTCGGGTGTTTGGGGAAACACGAACAGAAACAATTCAGACGCTGCGCAGTTCCAACTAGAGAAGGCAAGAGCTCGAAACAACCCTGAAATAAAGCTGACAAACATCACAGCTTTAGATGTTTAGCGGTTTTGAAAAGAGCAAGTAACTGGAAAGCTCCAGGTCCAAAAATTGTGCACAACTTCTGTTACAAGTACCTAAAGGGTGTGCATCCACCTTGCCTTGGCAAAGAAAAAAACAAAAAATTTGCTGATGATTGGCAGAGGCGAGCAACACAGCGCCCTGGATCCCCCGCATGCCAACAATTCTAGCCGATTTCAAGGTGGAGTTTAGACTATAAAAATGCAGAATAGTACATTTAACCAAAGGGGAATTTGGGACTGCAGAGCTAGAGAATTAGTTCGATAACGAGATGAAGGCAATAACCGAGGTCGACTCACATAAATATCTGGATATTGTTGAATTTAAGGGTATTCAGCATACAACAGTTTAAGTAGGCTAACGACTGCCTTTACTGCAAGCCTACGAATAATTTTGAATTATTTTGCTTAACTTGACAAACGGACTCATCAACTGGTCTGAAAATTAGCTTGAAAGGGTAAATAGAATGGTTTGCATATAAATAAAGAAGCTTCGAATGCACCACATTAATTTCGCTATAGAAAGAATAGTTAAAATATTAGGTCACCATGGGAGTGAAAAGTGAGGCAAGTAATATTCGGTTCAGAAAGGGCGTCCAGTATCTAGAAACTAAAGGATTAGTCATTTTGGTTCAGGACAGGTTTGGTCAGCATGAAAATTCATTGCAAACTCGCGTTACATCATTTCGAGGTTGGCTGGTTCCGATTTCATAGAGGAATAAAAGAATTCATAAAAAAAATTATTAATGTTTGTCGCCTAATGTTTTAAAGAGAATACACGCACAGACATAAATATGTGATAGACATTAGACATCAATGAGTTACCCGAAAACAACGACTTTTAACAGAATGGATGCCTTCAGATAAATCAATTTTCTTGCTGGTCCATCTAAAAAGAAATTTGCAGGCAATCTGTAATACCAAGACCCATAATTATTATGAGCTAAGGCATCAAGTAGGAATAATATAAAGCGATGCACTGAACATATTAAACATTCAGAAGTCAGTAGCTAAGTACTGGCAGAAGCTCTGCAGGTGGGTTTATGAACCACATGTTGCGCTGTACATAACTTTCACGACCATCAGGAAGCAAGAGACTAAAAACCTGTAGAGTGAATATTGATTTTACAGTGAGAAGAGTGTAATAGCATGTCATCGGACTTCTTATTACGTTTTCAGTCTAGAAGTTTTTATAAAAAAGAACTAATGCTTACTAATAAAATCATGCATCCCTATTACCTATGCTTGACCCCACTCAACTAGAGTTTCTTAAATGAAATAATAAGGATACAGTAATGAATAAAATTTAGCACTAACAATGTAGGGTGGGTTAAAGCCAAGATAGGGAAAGTTAGGATGGAGGCGAGAAAGGAAAATGAAGTGACGGTTGTGGAATCAGAGAGATGGGAAGAAAAATTGCGGGTAATGCGTAACAAAAATAGGATAAAGGATAAGAAGGTTTTTATCGATCAAGATTTAACGAGAATGGAAAAGCATGTGCAGAGAATGCCAAACCACAGTACTAGGAAGGAGAGAAGTAAAGGGTGAGTAGCAAAGGTAGGATATCGGGAAATAAAAATAGAGGAGAAAATGTGGGTACAGGATTAGGAGAAGGGGGTGTTGAAGAAAGTGCGGAGTAATTTGTTTCGTGGGAAGTAGGGACGTGAGCGTAAAGCAGGGCGAGGAAGTGTTAAAGGTGCTGCACTGGAACGTAGCAGGGGTGAAGAAGAAAGATAAGGATTTTTGGAGGTATATACAGGAACTTGATGTCGTGGGATTGATAGAGGCGTGGATAGAGAGGTATCGTAAAGTAAAGGTCAAGTTTATTAGCCAGTCATTTTGGATAAAAATGCAAGAATTGAGCGCATTTTGAATATTTTTTAACCTAATTTTTTCAAGATTCAGAACTTATATGTACAACTTATGTAATTTTCTTGAAAAATCGAAAATTCAAATTTTGACAGCATAAAAAATAATGGAAAATCAAAAATTACATTTTTTCATAAAAAAATCTCACATTACTACAAAGATTTTCAAATATACTAATGGAATTTAAAAATGAAACCATTTTGATGGGTTCTACAAAGAATATGCTATCTTTTCGTAACCCTCAAGAATTAGGCTACCTTCATTTTGCATGACATTTATGCCAATAGCATTTATATATATTTATCGAAATGATATACAATTGCAAGGACAAAGTAGTGTGCAAATTACAAGATACGTGATAATTTACTGAGGGCTAAAGGAGCTTTAACAAAAGAGTATTCACAATAATAAGGTAATGTTTTTCTATCGAAAGGTATTCTTTTATGAATATCTTAATCGAAATTTAACTAAATAATAAATTTGAAAGTTTGAAAACCGATATTTAAATGTTTATTTAAATAAAAAATAGAAACCATCTAAAAATGAACTGGGATTTTTTAAGACTTATATTTGAATATGAATAAACTCAAAATTGAAGAAAACTTCCCTAACTCAGGCTGCTTCTTGATGGACAAACATTATGATGTTTCAGAGGTGATTTTTCAGAAATTGAAAATCGTATTGGTTTAATTTTTTTCACCCCCCTGCAACGACTGTATGTTGTAGTTAGTTCACTAGTACGATCAAGTGATGTGTGCGTCTGTTTTCAGGTGTCAATCATAGTCAAAATTAGTTCAAAATTAATTTGATATCATTCATACAGACAATCAGTTTAATGCATAGCATAATTAGTCGTTTCAGTTCAAGATCATAAAATATTGCATAGATGGTGGCATCGGGCTTTAGTATAAAAGATAACGTCTATAGCATATATTCTGAAACCTGATAAGGCAGCACAATATTCGTCGGGTACATTGTTGAATAAATTTCTAATTACTACATTAATCAGTTTGTTCTCTACTTAGAAAAGATGAAGATTGCCTTTGCTCTGCTCTTATGCTTAGCTGTTATCCTAAATGCTTTCTTTGAATATAGTAATATAATATATCCTTTATGTCGGTAAATATTCTTTTTAGCTTTAGGAAAATTAGCCGAGATCATAGTGTCGAGATCCAGCATGTACAGATTTCCTTTCTTTTTTAACGTCAATTTAATAAAGTTAAAAAAGAATATTTCTGCTTTTATCGATCGCCGATAATTATTTCAATTTACGCCTTTTTAATTTCACTTTCAATAGGAGCTGTTATTTTGCAATGAATGATTATTGTGTATAATACATAAGTTTTTTCTCATAATAAAATAAAATTCTTTTTATGTTATAAAATGATTAGTTTACTAATACAGGGTCTTTTTAAAAAAAATTAAGTTACGTAAGAATAAAATGAAATTGTTTTCAATTAAGTAAAATAAATTAATTACTTGCGTTAAGTTTATGTAATTTATCATTGAGCTATGCTTGTTATTGTGGATATTTATTTTTCCTTTAACACTTTCTTTGTTATTCATGAGAGTGTAATGTAATCGTGCAAATTTTCGTCCTCTGGATTTTAACGGCTCTCTCTCTGCATGTATGTCTGTCTATCAGTTTGTCTGTATGCATGTTTACTTAAATGCTGTAGTCTCGCTAAAGCATCTCTAAAATTTGAAAAAATTTTTGATACTAACTTTTAGTAATTTTTGTTAACGGTTCTTATAAATGGGTTGTAACCAGTCATAGAAGTGCCTGACTCCCGTCCCCCTGACACGTGTAAATGGAGACCGTGTTTAACATAATTTATTGTCGTAACCAGTCACAAGTGTGCCTAATTTCCTCCATGACACGTTGGAAAGGGGCTCGCGTATGACCTAAGTTTTTTCTGTGACCAATCACAGGGTGCCTTACCATCCCCGATGAGCCGCTGGAAAGGGGGTCGTGTATGATATAAGTTATTTCTGTGGCTATTAGGGTGCTTTTCCGCCTCCTATGGCACGTTGGTAAGGAGGTTGGTGTGACCTAAGTTATATCTATGAAACGTTTAAAATTATTTCATATCATTTTTAAAAAGAGTTTAAAGAATTTAAGAGAATTTAAGAAATATTTAGAAGTTTAAAATTAAATCAAAAACAATAAAAACTTATGAGATATATTAGGACTTTTGTAAACATTCAGAATACAAAAATTATTAAGGTTTCTAAAACAATTTCTTCAGATTCCTGAATTTCAACAATGTACTTTAAGAGATAAATAAAACAGATTTGTAAAACATTTCAAAGTATTCTCTTAAATTTTGAAAAAGTGTAGAAGATTTGAAAGAAAAATATTTTCATTGGTTACCATTAAATAACAAAAAATTACACCGTTAAATTTCATAAATATTGCGAAGATTTGAGGGCAATAAAAAAGATTTAAAAAAATCAGATTAATGTTAAGGTTTTTAAACAACAACAAAAACCCCAAACGTAAAAACTTAAAGGTCTGGGCTCTAATATTATTCTGATAAATTAAAAATTTGCCCTCCACTGGGCCAATCCTTATAAACTCCGCCCTACTGAGCCCATCAGGAGAAATAAATATGACTTATTCACAGAAATTTAAACATCACGAAAAATGCCGATCCTCTAAATGAAGCCAAATTCGTGTGTAAAAATGAATTCCAACAATCTTGGAACAGGGAAACACATAACGGCACAATGTAACTTTTCATCCTTCAAAATGAAATGTAACCCGACGACGATAGTCTCCACCTCCAACGGACAACTGGGTGTAGGGAAAAGACGTTATAAGCTTAGGCGGGTGCAATTCGTAAACGAAAATTAATAGCTGACCATAAGAATAAAAATAAACAATGCAGAAAATTATCACAAAAATAGGCTGGGAAAAATAGTCCACGTCACACCTTCCGTGTGCGATTGACAACGTATAATCTGGCAGAAATTTCACCGCCAAGGTCCCATAGTTATCATATACTTTACAAGAAAAAGTAGCTGACCATCAGTGAGCATGTTGCCGAAAGAATATGGGTACTATCTGACACTAGGAGTAGTCTAACATCGCCCACCAAGTTCACCTTTCGAGAAAAGTCTTTAGGTCGACATAATGCGCTAAGTACTCAATCTTGCCACACCTGATTGCCACTATCTCTCGCATTTCGCCATTTCCACGGACCTGCGCTCGTGGACAAAAGTTCTATAGGAAAGCTTGATGCTGTAGAGGCCTATACATGCTTGAGCATACCGCAGAGACGCATTTAGTACGTGACGTCTGTAAACTAATTACCTGAAGCAAAGATGGTTCCCATCCCGGTAGTACTCTATTTATTTAAAGTGGTTTTATGGACGAAGGGCGAGCTTATAACACTTGATATGTGTTCACTTATCTGTTAGGCACATAAGCAAAAGTATGCAACTTAATTTTTCTGTTCCGCGACTCTACATCTCACGCTAGAAAGGAGGTCGTGGAATACAGAACCTAGAATGTCTACGCAACAGGATTATTCTCGATACAAGAAATGTAGTACTAAGTGGACGAGTCCATCTTCCTAGAATGGCCAGGAAGCACGAATAAGTAGACAAAGAAGGGTTTCTGTACAAAGCAACAGTGGAGGCTATTGAAAATCTCGGCATTGACTTCATTTTCAGGGAAGACCGAAATCCATAACACAGAATTTTGGAGGATCATTCGATTTCATGCAAGCTAGCATTTGCTTTCCCAAAATTACCCCAAATGAATTCTAACACAGAGAATTTCATTTTAGCATTTCAAGGCACAGGTACAAAACGCCTATCTCTGTCCCTCTTATGGCGGCCTGGCATAGTTCTTTTTGAATTCGCTGAACGAAACTTGTTAGTTATCGAATTTTTGCCACTATATTAAAAAAACATCGTAGCCAAAAAGAACAAAGAGAAAAGGAGGTATACATATTTCATAACGGGGTTGCGACGGTTATACCCGAAATATTTTGTTAGGTTAAACATCTTTTTTATCGGCGTTCGTAAAGGTGCCAAACTTTCACTGGTTATTAATTTTAAAAGCATCCCCGCGTGTCCAGAAAATGTTAATAAATATTACCGGGATTTCATTTAAAGCCGGTTTATTTGTCAAAATAACAAGATAATCTTTAGTTATAAAAGCACGTATCCTTAATGCCTGCGTTTGCCTACCCCCTTTTTCAGTTCTTTGAGTGACTCAATATGGAGAGAGCAGGGGATATAGGTTAACGAGAAATGTACATATCAAGAAAGTCATAAATTTAAAATTAACGTAATTGACATTATGTTCCTGCGCTTAATATACGGGATAACACTGATGGGCATAGTGAGTAACCGGATAATTCACGAAGAATGTAGTGCCGAAGAGACACTAGTTGGCACATAGCAAAGGAGTCGGTGAAAATGTTTCGAGCATGTTGAGGGAATGAAATATGATCGGCTAGCGTACCAAGTGTATCAATGTAAAGTAAACGGTAGTGTATTCAGAGAGTAAAATCCTAATGACAAGAGACTTAAAAACTGACGAAAACCTAAGAGCTCTTATGAACAAATGCATGGACATAAAGAATGCTAGAGAAGTATGCTAGAACAGAAAAGTATAGCAAAAAACTGTTTGTAAAAAGATTGTCAGTAGGGTTAATGATCTTTTGGGTGCCTATTTAACCGCGACTAGAAGCCGCGGCATACGGAGCAGTGATGGTAGTGACCTTCAAGATGGTCGCACAGATCTTACAAAACAAACAGCTACTCAACGAGAACATCTGTGACACACTACAAGCAGCGGAACATCAACTGTTGATTAACATCAACCCTCTGAGAACGCTTTGTATACCGTCAGCTTTTTGCATTCAATCACCTCAATAGAAATACATTTGCACTGGATCAAGTTGGATATTACAAGAAAAAGGAATTTGTGCATCTCTGTCACGTAGCATATATACATAGTAGTTTCCTTTTTAAGAACACCTATTGAAAGATTTGGAAAAGGAAGATCTGATTGAAGTTGAAAGCATATGTGCTACGGCTAATGAACATCAAGTACCGGATCTACTAGAACCACACTTGTACATTATTAATGATGATGAGAATGGGGAAAAGAAAGAAAAACAACAGCAGCTTGGACGGAACTTTGATATGGTTGCACTAATAGAACAGCTGAACTGCAAGTTTTTACCTATGCATTTAGGCGCAATACAAAATGTGGTAGAGGTGCAAAGTCTTGTGTACTGTGCAGATGTAGCAACCGATAGAATTTTATATAACGGAACTGGGCCTAAAATTGCAGTATTTGTCCTTGAAGGTATTCGGATCCACCATGAAAGATCAGGTTAAATATGGATGTCAGCAAATTAGGTTAAAAATTGAATCAGTTGACTTCATATGACAAGTAATTAGAACCAGAAGGATGATAAACCACGTTACGAAAATCATCTCTGCTTGTTACATCGAGACATTAACGCCATCAATAATGGAATATCTACCGAAGAGACTTGATGCTCCTACTGCTATACTGCTTCGGTACAAGAAAAGTAGTAAAAAAAGGCAACATGATTGACATCATAGCTTTAGAAGTTTCAGCGGTTTTGGAAAAAACAAATAAATGAGGTGCTCCAAATCCGAACAAAGTGCACAAATTCCCTTAAAAGTAACTGACAGGTATACATCCTAAGTGGACAAGGTTTTTTCAAAAGATAATGAAACACCCAAATCTGATTTATTATTGCAATTAAGAGCAGTGTTGTTAGCGCCAGAAGTTACTGCAATCACCTGTAACATCAAGACATGGTTTATTGATGCCGATGATGTGAAGATACCAAAGTTAATACGTCTACAACTTGCCCTCAGCCTAGGACTTTCAACAGAATAAATGCCGTTTTAAGGATACACTTCAATGCCGGTTTTAGAACACAAATATTTTACATTATATTGCGATTTTACGATTGAGAGGGAACACAGCCTCCCACAGTTAATATCCTATATTATATAATTATTACAATATAATAAGAAAGTCAAAATAAAAAAATAAAAACGAAAAAATTATATAAAAATTAGATAGAAAATATGAAAAACTGGAAGCTCTAAAGGCCTGTAACCTCCCCGTGGTAGACACTTCTAACTGCAATTATATTACATTCTTTCGGCTAATGTCAGGTACATTCTTCCAATCATAAACAAATTTTTGCTTTTTTGATTTTTATTTCAAAGATTTCTAAACTTCTACTGGTTTGATAAATTGATTAATTATCGGATATCAAAAAAAAACCTCAATACAAAGTAAAGTAAAGCTTTTTTCCATAGTGCTCATTTTCATACTGTCCAACCATAATTTTACATCCGCTATTTAGAATTTAATTATTAATAAAACATTTCTCGAATTAAAATTATAAATACTGCGGAGTATATTATTTCAGAAGCGTTATTGTCCAGAATTTGCTTATTTGAAAAGCATAGTCACTATTTTTATTCCTAATTAAGGGTCCGCTATTTTTAATTTTAATATTTTGACATTAGATTAGGCATCAGCAATGCCGAAAACCCTTGAATATTGACTTCAAGGTAAATCTGTTGAATATTCAATTTTAGTCCAGTTTTCGTTGATTTTGGCCCACTGTGCATCCGAGCCAATCGATCTGACGTCGTAATGCGAGAAAAAAATAAGAGAGTCGAAATCAACGGCATTTCTTGTCTACTTAACCGACATTTTTTAGAAAGCATGTAAATCTAACATCCATAAGTATAGTGGGATAAAGCTTCAAGTAATAACAATATGAAGAAATGGGAAACATGCATCTATTCTTCCAATTGTGATTACGGATACAGCTACACAAGATACATATAACATCATGAACATGTAGGAAAAAAACTTTCTCTACATTTAGAAAGCTAGTGACTAAGAACCTGTAGAGTAGCATATCGGGGAGGTAAGTATTGCCCCCTCCCCTAACAGCCCCAATGCTTGCTGCCGCTGCTTAAGCATAAGAGCGTTAAAAGACGAACTTCAAACTATACCGAGATCCCAATTTTGTACCTAAAACATCATCGCAAAACATTTAAAAAATCGTATTTAATTAACTAATAACATTCTCATCTTATTAGTAACTTGACTTAGTCCGTGGGATAATAAGACTTATCCTGGACCCGAAAACTAATGCGACTCCTTGACTAACCTGGATGGAAGCTTCTAATGGGTCCCCTAAGGGTTTAAATTTTTCTTGCACCTTCTTCCTTCTCCTTTAAACACCGCCCACATACTTACATGGTGGTGAGAGGGAAACCTACAGTTTAAAGTGGGTTCCGAACCATTAAAAACAACAAGCCTCAAGTACTTAGAGAACCTTTTTCTCTAGAGGTACCGGTCTCACGACTCTCCGGCGAGAAACAACTCCCTTGCTAGGCTAGTGTTCACCGCATGAGCCACCGAGGCTCTTCCAGAGTGCGAGGCGGGAATCGAACATGCAAGACGACAGAGTGGGTCCAAAGCCTGCGCTTTAGCTCCCACGACCATCGTCCCACTTTCCTCGAGTAACCTAGACTAACCCAAATTTTCCCAAAACCGCCCTACTTGGTGTCCCAGTTGTACTTACGAGGGTTGATTTTTTGAAGTGATATATGGATTTATCAAAGTTATGATGAAGTAGATATAAGAAAACAGGCCCATAAAGGTGTAATTCCTTTTTCGTACTTAGAATGAATACCTGGAATACAGGAAGCAGACGCGGCTAGAAAAGGCTTGCTGTCAAGTTACACATGATAATTTATGAAAAATCGACCAACACCAATCTTTGAATGCACACGTACAACTTTCGGAAATTGGCGTCTCGCAGGAGAACCTACCATTATGCTACCGAAATGCCGAAAGAAACACATGGAAAACGTACGACTTACCAAACAATCTTTTTTACAGTTTCATACCAGTTATATGAGGCTATGGAATAGTATCGCGCAAATTAACCCACTTAAGCAGGAGAATGACATGCGCATGATGTCCATGATATTTTGTACAGTGGAGCCTCTTAACAGGGCGCCTCTAGAGGCTGTAGGGGAGATTTTTCTTAAAAATGCGCTACCCCCACCAAATTCCTCTTAACCTCCAGACTTTTCCATGCTCTGCCTCTGTATAAAGCGCTCTTTGCTGCATATAATAAATATGGTACAGTGAGAGCCAGATGCATTAGGATGGTCCAAAAATACCTTGCATCATTTTTTTTACTCTAGAGGGGAAGCCTGTCCTAGAAAAATGTCCACTTTTGTACGGTTTTGGTCAATAAAAATTTGCTTGAATTCCAATGACATTGACGATATAAATATATCATTCACAGTCGTTCACAGTCAAAGCGTTTTCGTGAGGAAAGCCCAAATGTTCGTGCAAGGTCGAAGTCTCCGACTCTCAGGCAAACTTTTCGCGGCATACTTGGATATAAATTTGAAGATCTTGAACTTATTCGACTTAAGCCACACAACAATCTGCGTCGGATATTCGAACTCCGAAGATACGTTTTTCCTTCAGATAAACCAATTGGATTGAGAGCAAGAAATGGCTCATTGAATCCCATGCCAACCGGAGAACAAATTGTATTATCAACCTCTAATAGCGACGTCTGCGCATTATTAAAAAAAACGTCATGCAAACACACAATTCTTCGTGCAATATGTACATCTAGTTCTGTATAGCCAAAAAGGGTGAAAATAAACATAAATAGCGGCGCCGTCGATAAATTGACCGCAGAAGAAATAGCAGACTGTCCAGTATCTTCATATCATAACACTCAGACCTGAAAATTTTTTTCAAGAATCTATAAAATTACGTTCTATTTTTAAACATAAATTTTTGTTCTTCGCTGCATTTGCATTTTATTTTAATGTTGCTTAATAATAATCTTTAAAAACACCGAAAAATTTTAAAACTCAGTGCATCCTATTTGATATTTGATATTATTGCTATCTGCTACTTGTTTCCTTAAGTTTTAAATTAGGAATAAAAGATTTTTAATGTGTTACATTTCAATTGTGAATGATTGTTTGATAGTGAGTGCCAGATAAAAGAAAAATTATTTTTATTACTGACTCTTCTTACCAAATTTTAACAAATTACATCGCATTTTTCTCGAAAACGACATTAGAGACGAAAAAACGTTAACAAATTTTTTTGCACAGTTACAAATTTTCTATAAAATTTTCTTTAACTCATTCATGATATCTTTCATTATTTCTGCATAGAATAAAATATATGTATAAGAAATATATATTTTGGTATAAGGGACACTGCCTGTGTGTTTGATGTGGGTTAAACAATTTTTATCGTCGGCAATATATGCTTCATAAAATCGAATATTAAAAATTTTTTTTAAACAAATTTAAGTTACAAAAATAATGCTATGACAAAAAAAAATGACATAGAAAAGGAGATTCCGATTGAATTGAGGACATTTTTTAAATATTTTGCTACTGATCACAATCTAAAACATTCACGCTTGGCAGACAACACCGATGCTAAAACTTTTGTGACTAAATTGCAAACTTATTTACCTGCTGTTAAACTAATTTTACTTTCTACACAAGATTTACAATATTCTTGACATTTTGTTAACATATTTTCGTATCTATTGTTGATAACAAAAAAAATTCGAGAATTTGATTATACAAAAAAAAATTCTCCGGGCCACAAAAGTTATTTAGCCCCCATAAATCTTACAAGATATTATTCTCATGATAGTAAAAATTCAACAGAAAATTTTCAAACAATAGAAGTATGGGTTTTCTGAAAAGAAATCTGAAATACGTTAATTACGTTCAACGTTATATAAGTGCAACAAAAAAATCTAGGGTGTTTAAAAAGGGAAGCCAAACAATTTAAATACGCACAACTCCGTAAAAAAATTTATCACAAATCGAAAAAATACGTATCACGTAATTCCTCTAGAAAACAACATATTCTGTCCCCGAGAGATTATGCAACTTTAAATGTAGAAAATGCTTGGTATAAAATTGATTCAATTCCACTGTTTCTATTTTTTAAAATAAGAAAATAATCTTAAAATATAGTTATTTGTTTAAAAAGCGGTTTCTTAAACTGTTGCACCAGATAAAATTATAGGTATTTATAGAATAAGGACCCACAATTATAACCTCATTTAAAACTCGTTATGATTCAGTTCACAGTCCGAGGGTTTGCCTGATGCTAAGCCTAATCCTAAAGCGCATCGCTGTAAATCTTCTTCTTCTTCTTTTCCTGGCAGACATTTACCAGGCACCAATCATTCTCTTTCTAACCCACTTATACTTCCACGTCTCCATCACCTGCCGGATCACCCTTTCGTGACGGTTCGAGTTCTCCTACTCTTAAGCTAACTTTTTCAACCTTACTCGGATATAAATTTGAAGATCTTGCATCTATTCGCCTTATTCCCCACAACTTTCCGAACCGGGTATTTAAACTCCGGAGATACGTTTTTCCTCAAGATAAACCAGTTGGATTAAAAACAAGAAATGGTGTCATAATTCCCATGCCAACCGGAGAACAAATTGTATTATCAAGCTCTAATGGCGACATCTGTGCAATATTAGGATAAACACCAACCCACAACACGTGTCTTCGTCCAATATATACCTCTTGTTTTGGTATCTCAGCACGAGTGAAAATAAACCTAAATAGCGGCGTGGTTGAAGGAATGACCAAAAAAGAAATCGCGGAATGTCCAGTAACCTCCGCGGGACTGACTAGAAAGAGATACTACAAATTTATTACAGTCTAAACAAATTTTTTTTAAACGCGCGCTTCAGAGAGACCCTGCGATTCGAGCTAGGTCATTACGCTTTTCTGTATGCATGCATATACCTTTTAAAAGTAGAATTTCAAAAACAATCTTTTACATTCACAATTATATTTTTACCAATTGAAAATTTAGAATTTTAAGATATACATAATTGTAGACAATTACATTATGCTTCTCTTTTGTCTTGACATAAAAATCTCATCCCTTTTAGGTTCTTAACAAAATCTAAGAAAAACTTTTTTTATACTTCTATTTTTAGTTCAATTTTTGTATATATAAGTTTTCTGTGACATCGGTTTTAAAGAAATCTGTGACCAAATTATTTTTTATGAAAACTGGTTCTATCGGATATAAATATCTCCAAAGAATAATGTTGACGCCTTATATTTAAAATAAAGCGGGTATTCTCCATATTGTACAACCAAATATATTTCTATTTAATAATTAATCTGTTGTTCCTCTACTTAGAAAAGATAAAGATTGTCTGTACTGTGCTCTTGTCCTCGACCGTTGTCCTCAATTATATTTATGAGTATACTAATGTAATATATCTGTAATTTAGGTGAACATATATAATGAACCTGGCTTTTTGGAAAAAACTGAAAAATTTCGTCACACAGAATACCAAATTCTGCTGCATTTTTTACTTCAACGCGGCATATATTATTTAAAAATTTCTGAAAATGTTGGTTGAGTCTAAAATGCTGGCCGTCACCGACAAAGAACAGTCTCTACTGTTTATTTTAATGCCTAAAAATGTCATTTTCAAGGTTATAACTAATAAAAATTATGTTTCATAAAAGGAAATTCATCTTTTGAGATTTTTATAACAAAAATGCTGTATAAATTTCAGCAGAAGAGTGGTGCAGAAAAGTAGTTAAGTTGTTGAGTATTTAGCTTCCAAATACAACGTGAAGCAGTTATAATAAAATATTTCAACTTACGCAAATTTTTTTATTAAATAATGAAGTTTATGAATTTTTAATTACATTTACCTCATAATGGGAACATATTGGTTTTATGTAACATTTGACTTTATCGGTTTTCATCAAATCTTCAACACTTTTTCATAAAAGGAACGTGGATAACATCTTCACTGTAGTTTCGACTGATAAAATTCAAGAATTAATTAATGCATTAAATAGTAACGAAGAATCTTTACAATTAACTTTTGAATTTAAATATAATAATACCTTAAATTATTTGGATATATCAATCATAAAAACTAAAAATGGAGTTTTGTTAACCAATTGGTACACAAAATCTTAATGGGCAGGGCAATATTTAAATTAAAATTTACACTATCAATTTAATTAAAAAGTTGGATTAATGAAAGGACTAGTAGACAGATTCATTTAGAGAAGAAAATTTAAATTAATTAAAAATTACATTGCAACAAAATAATTATCCACTATCTTAAATAGAAAGTCTTATCAAAGCAAGAATAAATAAAATTTACAATATTTCCAAAAAACAAAATAAATGGTTAGATAATCAAAAAAAAACTCATGTACATGTTTCGTTACCATATGCGCAAGGTTTATCAGAAAGATTAAAAAGTGCTTTGAAAAAATTTGACATTAATATATATTTAAAAATCAATCATAAATTGGACAAATTCTTCATAAACACGAGAGATTCTAAAAAAATTAAAAATTTGTCAAGCGTAATTTACTTAATAAAATACAAAGGTGGTAATAAAATTTACATTAATGAAACAGGCAGTAGATTAAAAACAAGAGTAGCTGAACACAAAAGAGATTTTAGGATTGGCGATTAGAACACAGGTTCCTCACAACACTCGTGGAATTTTTAACACCTTTTTGATTTTGTCTTCCGTAATATAAAGATTTGAGCAAAAAAAAAACTTACAAACGTAGAATCTTAGAATACATTTATAATGATAAATATAATAAATATTTTATTGGTTAAAAACAGAAATACTCAATACAACTCAATATTACCATAGTATAATAAATTGAATATTCGAATTCCTGAATAACTTAACGCGCTGTTTTCGTTAAAATTAAATTTAGGCCCTCTATATCGAAATCTTTGTATAATATATCCAACATACCCATGTTTAGTTTCCTGTCACCATAACTTGGTTGTCCGTCGTTTAACTATTGTGGTTTCGCTCGATTGAAATTTAAAAAAATATAACCCTAATTATTAAGAGCCTCTTTGATTTTTGCGGTTTTTTCCTGAAAAATAATGTACTTGGAAGTAATATCAAAACCCTTAAAAGCTTTTTTTCATTAAACTACAATGTTTAAAGTTCTATAACTATATATAACTTTATATTATTATTTTTAAGGCACTGTTAATTTTTTTTAAATTAGCTAATTTTTTTTACATCAATTTGTATTAGGCATAATTTTCCTGAGGATGATTAACAGATTAAGATTAAAACGTCGCTTAATGTAATTTGTTCAAATTTGTATTAAAAAATTTTAATTTTTAAACTAATGTTCGTTTTATTATTTTTAAAGAAAACAAGAAACAATATAATTTACGATTATGATAAGAAGACCTATTATATGTTCTCGTTTAACTATTTAAACCATTCATGAATAAAAATACACAGTGTTAAAATGCCTAATTGCATAAGCCAAACAAGCGAGTGTCCATCAGTATCATGCTTCTAGTTAACATGAAAAGAACATGATAGATAGTAGGTTTATGCTTTCTTTTAGATATATTACGTCAAGATGCTATCATACTTGTAACTCTGTGATTTGCTTTTTTTTAAAGTGACATTGCTTTTTAATTTCGTCATGTTCATATGTAAAGTTTTGCGTATGATCTAGGTCTCAGATCGAACCAACTTCTACAGGTGATGACGACAAGGAAAGTTAACTAATTTTTTGTTAGTTTCGTTTTCCAAAAGAACAGCTGCTTCTTTTTTGTAGCCTGAAAAAGAAAAAAGGAATACAAAGTTCTTTACCTGCGTTGCTATCAGTTGTGTCGAAGCATGTTGCGCATACTTTTCTGTTTAGCTCCCATTCTTTTAGGATACTTCCTATTACAGTAGTCTGAGCCAAACCAGTCCCTGAACTTAGTTTGTAAAGTAAAAATACGTGCTGCTTACCTATTCCTGATACTACAACAGCAGGATATCCAAATTTGTATTTTTGCTTAGAGCGTTTTGTCTGACATCAGATTTCCATCAGCTTTAAGCTTTTTCTGGACATCGACTTTCACATCAAATGCTATGATTTCACGTTCAACTTATTGGCAGCATTTAATGCTACTAGGGTTATTTTAATTAGAAATATTAAACAGATGCTTAGCTTGGTCCTTAAAATCACTTTTTTTATTTTCCTGGACAGAAAAAATGTCTGAAAAAATAATTGCAGTTTTTTATTTATTTTAAGGTGGTTTAGAAAATATACATTTACAAGTGTCTGTCAAAAATCGAGCGCGCAGCGCGAGTGTCACGATGAGAATATGTACCTCAAAGCCTACAGAGCTTTGAGTAATTTAATTTTTAAATATACTTACTTAAGTATAAAATTAAGGAGATGAGGAATATAAATGCTGCGATCTTAAATACAACTTTATATAATAATATTTTACTCTTTTAGAATAATTAGATCAAGAACAATCATCAACTATAAGTTGAATAATCCTCCGGTTCAGAACCATCAATTAGAGCAAAATATCCAAATCCCTGAAAACAGTCAAATTGAGCAAAATATTTAACCCTGTGTAATATTCCACTTGTTGCGAATCTACAGATGGAGAAAAATATCTAACCCTCCCAAAATAGTTGAAATCAGAAAAATATTAAAGCCCTGTTGAATATTACACCTGTTCAGAATGTTCAAATTAAGCAAAATATTCGAGCCCTCCTAAACGGCTTAAATGAGCAAAATATTTAACCACTATTAAATATTCCAGCTCTTCAGAACAATCAAGTGCAGCAAAACGCTTAACTTCCACCAAATTACTAACTTTGATTAGATGCCCTGTTTCAGCAGAATGTTTTGCTCATGGAACAATTACAACTCCTGCAAAATGCTTCCGTGAATTCACCACCCCCAACTTTCAATGACTTGTGAGGAGTGGACCGTGCGTTAAGAACCCCGGAATCACCTCGAGCTACCTTCGCCGGTTCGGATCACGAAGATCCTAATACCTTTTTAGCCGAAAGCGTTACATATTTTACGGAATCTTCCATAGTGTCCTAACAATGGACTCACTTAGTAGCAAAATCTTTAACCGATTTGGCCGGAAAACGGTGGTACATGTATAAAAATGCATTCCTTCCCTGGAAAAAATTTTGGGACCTGATGTAAAAACTGCACGCCAAGAATACGACATTAATCCACCGACAAGATAAGCTCTACACAAGTAGGTAGCAAGAGAAGGATATTTTTTCTTGCAAAAAAAATATAACATTTTTTATTTTTTATTTGAACGGGCCACCCAAGCGGAGGCCGTCGGCATGAAGGAGAATCCGCGAAAAGAAGCGAAATGAGCCCGCCGCCGAGTCACCCCCTACCCTGCCTGCGGACACTCCTCCCAACCGACCTCTTCCGCGTTGTCAACACTGCCCTGCGTCACACTGGCATCGATCTTGCCCCATATAGCATCCTGAATAAACCGCTCTAAACCCATTCGAGTCTTAAGCGCTTTCTACACAGATGCCCCTACTTACCTCGACTACGTGTCATCTTAGAAGGTCAGGAAAAAGAAGCGGAGATCGAGACCAAGACGTCGAAAAATTTTATACGGCGCTCGATCGTACCCGATTTCCAGTTTTCTTCATGACGATCCGGTCCACCATACGCTAACTTAGGCGAGGTTAATTTTTTCATGAAGGTTGATGGTTGTGCTAACTTCACAACTGAAATTTATGACAAAAATACACCTCGATTTTCCACATGAGCCCCGAATCACGCACCGTTGCTATGTCCGATCGACGTAATCTTCTTACCGGTACCGGAAGTTAAAAATGAGTTTTCACCAGAATATACAGAGGGCTTCAGGGACAATAAATACGAACACGCGGCCAGTTTTCACTTCGGCGTAAAACGTTTATGACAAACGATACCCATGCAGCACTTCATTCAGCTGAAGGATCTTTCCGCGAACAACGTCGTTATTCTGACGAAAAGCGTCTCTGCATCGATCCTCAGGTGCGAAAAATGTTAAGTGAAGGTTTTATGGAGTGCTCTACACGAAACGAAACTTTACTTATTACTTTTGCTTACTTTTCTTACTTTTTGACTGATTTGAATATTTTATGCAAAAATAAGAAAATAATTTTGAATATGAGATGAATTATTTTTAACCAAAAAACTATTTTTCTAAAAAAAGGCGTTTCTTTGGCTCAACAGAAATTTCTTTTTATCGAGAAACATGTTACTTTACTTAAAGCAAATTATTATTTTTATCTTATTGAAAAAAATTTCATTTATTCTCTTAAAATGAATTAAAATGTAAAGAAAGCTTTTATAAGGTTCTTAAATCACATGGAAATACTCTGAAATATTTGAATTAGGACCTTGAAATCTGGTGTATATAGGCAGAAAAAAATTATTAGTTGAAGTATAAGCATATTTCTGATATTTTTTGTTTAAAATTCAATTGTTTATTCTGTCACATCCTTTTAAATCTCAGCGCAGTAACATAATAATTATAAAGATTCATACTTTGTGATCCAAGAATAACAAAACCATTTAAGAATAAACTTGTCTCTAAAATTCTTTAAATGTCCGCAGCTTCAAAACTTAATAATGAAATTTTACAAACATTGTGACATCAGTTTCGCAGAAATATGTTGTTTTCAATGAAAAAGACTCTTATCAAATGTAAATATCTCTGAAGGACAAAGTTCACGTCTTCAGTCTAAAAGATAACGTCTATATCACGGATTGTGTATTCTAATAGGACAGCAAAAAATTCATGAGCTACGTTGTTAAATAAATTTTTAATTAATACATAATTAATTTTCTTCCCTTCTCAGACAAGATAAAGATGCTCTGTACTCTGCTCATAAGCTTGGCCGTTATCCTCCACTCTATTGGTGACTATAATATAATATATTTATTATTGCGTTAAATATTATTTTAAGGTTTAGAGAAATCAGAACTTTTGTATGATTGGAACGTAAGAACGTAAGAACTTAAATTTTTACACGCGTGTAAATAGTATATTAATAAAAGTAGAATCCTTTTATAATCCAACTTTAAACCTTGAAAAACAGTATGACGCATAATGTTGAGATACACATGCGTTCCGCCAGCACCTCCAGAACGGAATTTAAATATTTGCCTTATGTCATAATTAAGGGCTTTTTCGGGCATCAATGACAATTTTAGGACTCTCTTATTTCTTTTTGAAAAATTGAAGAAATCAATAGAGCCAGAATTTTCGGCTTTTTAGGATCTTAAAAACTGCAGAAATTAGTTTTCAGAAAACAAACCCGGTAACCGAAAGATTACGCTTAAAAGAAATTAAGCATCCAGCCTAAATGTATTAGCTGTCCCAAAAAAAAACAGCAAAAAAATTAAAAAGAATAACCTCATAAAACATTTTAACACTCTAGTTGATATATCCATTCTCCCAGTAATATACCGAAACCCGCAGGAGCTACCGCTGTAAAATTTAACAAACCCAGTCTCAATTATCTTCATCTGAAACTGTCAAAAATATAAAATTGAATAGATTCACCTAACGAACCAAGTATCACCTTCCATAAATTAAAACGCTAAAATTTATTTCAAATTAAAAATGATTACCATACACAGCTTTACAAGTACTGTGACTGTAGATATAACAACTAGAGACCATGAGAGTTATGCGTGGTAGTTATTTTAAATTTAAATTTTTTTGGCAATTTTACTGAAAGCAGTTGAAACTTAGTCTGGTAAATGTAAAAGGGTAGTTCCTAGAGATCGTTTAATATTAGTGTTCAGATAAGTATATTAACTAGAGTCCTAAAAAGTTGTATGATGTAGTTCTTTTATTTTTATTGTTTTGTTGCACTTTTAGATGATGCCAGCTAAGCATGAGAGTTGTCTTCGGTAATTATTTTTAATTACAAGTTTTTTGGCTATTTTAGTTGAAGGTAGCGGATACTTGATTCCTTAAACATAGGGTTTCAGAGTTTTTGTCAAAACTTTATGAATAGCAAGCTGTGGATCCTGGTATATCTCGTGTAGCATTAAAAAAACTTATGAATCATTTATGGTATTTAAGCTCTGAAACTGTCGCATTAGCTTTCTTTGATCCGAATTTCATCAGAATCGAAAATGAAAATGGTCAATGCTTTGAATCGCGAAACAGAATCATCAAATGAAAATTGGAAGCGATTACAAGCACAAATCGATGAAATCCCAGAAATTATTAACAATGGAATTGAGCAATTCATTTCCGCCGACACTAAACGATTTTTCGAAAGATTTTACTGGAATGATGAATTTTTCAGGACCGAACCGTCGACGTGGCCTAAAAATAAAAGTTTTGTTAAAGAACTTATATTAGTAAATAAATTGAAAGTTGTAAGTGATTCGGCTGACAGAGGCAATACGTTTATGGAAAAGTATTAAAAATTATTTACAAAAAACGAAAAACAGAAACAGTATGTCCTTCAGGTTGTGAGTGATTATAGCCGAAAGTTTCCAGGATATAAAAAAGTTTTTGTCTATGAATTTTTCTCGAAAACGGTCAGTCAAAGAAGAAAAAGTTGTAGAAAGAAATATGTGCATTTTCAATAGATCTACACATTTTACACGAATTATTTCTACATAAAATAGAACCAAACTGCGAGGTAGCGTTAAAAAGTGAATAACATATATAAGTATTTTTGGCAAAAAAACTTCTAGCTGAAAATATGTTTAAAAAGGTTGTTTGCTTTTTAAGTTTAAATATTCTTTCTACCAAAATAATTATTTAAAATAAATAATAATTAAGAATTGAAAAATTTTCTGTTTCTGTTACTCGAAAATGACCAGACAGTTTAGTTTTATCTGATTTGGATGCCTTGTTTTATTGATCTAAAAACTTTCAGACATAACATCCCACTCTATTAAATATTTGGAAATGCAATCGAATATGTCCTAAATTATCATAATTACTATTCGAAAGCAATTTTTGATCTGTTGAATTGAGACAAAATGGTTAATGATGTTATATACAA
Source organism: Druon quercuslanigerum (assembly GCA_010014905.2). NCBI lineage: Eukaryota > Metazoa > Arthropoda > Insecta > Hymenoptera > Cynipidae > Druon > Druon quercuslanigerum. The sequence goes on from JAAAKG020050958.1 coordinate 40,620, forward strand.
ATTAATGAACCTGAGTAACTTCTTGTAATTTCTAATGACTAGTTTTTGGCTTTCAAGGTTTTTGCAAACAATATGAGGCAAATTAATGTACGATTTTAAATTAGTGAAATTATCTTGTCACTTTCGTTTAATTCATCTTTTATAAAACTAAAATAAATTTTTTAAATTTCCGAATTAATAGGCTCTATTTATTTTTAGTAGAATGAACTGAAAATATATTTTCAGTGAATTCTTGAATATGATACGATAAACATGCGATACTGTAATAAGATTTCTATACACAGCTTTAACGCTAAACGATTTTTATCACTAAAAATTTGCTTAGCTACCGATGACCTTGACGACACGAATGCATTTTTTAGGTAGAAATTTCGAACTTTTAAATAACACAGAAAAAAGTGTGAATCTCACGTTAATTTCAGGGCAAATTTTCCCTGCAGCATAAATGAACCTTGACAGTGTGCAAGATACAGTGACACCGAGTATCATTTTCTCCAGCCTCGGGCTACAAAAAATCTTCTGCAACACAAACTTCTATTCTACATACATAAATAACCTTAAAAAATTCAATTTATTTTAAAAGTTTCTATGCGCCGAAAATATTGAACGAGAAAAAATGATACGCATTTATGGAATTAAGCCATTAATGACCTCCAATAAAACCCGGGATGTACCACCATACAAGTGTGTAGATAATTAAAACAGAAATCTAATCATGTATTTCTTGTTTCAGAATTAAGTTCACAGTCGAAGCGTTTGCCTGATGATGGCCCTCATCCTCATTTTGATCGCTGTGAACCTTCTTCTTCTTCTTCCCGTCGCAGAAATTGTCCAGACACGTCTCTTTCTCTTGGCAACCCTCATTCTTCTGCCAGTTCTCCACCACCTGCCGAAACACCTCCTCGTGATAGGTCGAAGTCTCGTACTCTTCAGCAAACTTTTCCAACCGTACTTGGATATAGATTTGAGGATCTTGAATTTATTCGCCTTATACCCCACAGCAATCCAAATCGGAGATTCGAACTCCGAAGATATACTTTCCCTCCAGATAAACCAATTCGATTGAGAACAAGAAATAATGTCTTTGATTCCAGGCCAACTGGAGAACAAATTGTATTATCAACGTCCAATGGCGACGTCTGCGCAATATTGGACAAAAAAGCATCCAAGCACACTATTCTTCGCGCAATATTTACACGTGATTTTGGGCAGTTAGCACGTGCTAAAATAAATATAAATAGCAGCGAGGTTAAGGAATTGACTGCAGAAGAAATAGCAGAATGTCCAGTATCATCCCATGAACTAATCGCAAAGATTTATGGAATATTTCGTGTGTACACCTTAATTCATTATTATTCATTCATAGATTTAATAGAAAGCGTGCGCCATTCAGACCTGGAGTTTGCTTGGGGCTTTATTTATACCCTGCTTTTATGCGCAGGCTTTTTTTACTTAATATTCAAGAATCACTTTTTACAATTACTTCTACACTTCAAAAATGTTTTCAAAAGAATCATTCACACTATCATTTTACACAATTTAAAAATGCAGTTTAACAGACCTATGATTTAATTGTTGTTGGTTACTGCTCTAGAATTTTATATTATTGAAGGTTAATACTAATCTTTTAATAATTCAAAAAAATGTTAAAACTCAATGCAACCTATTTGATAGTTTTAATTAATGTATGCTTATCAATACTAGAAAAATACAAATTCTGTACATATTGGTTTGGAACGGGACCGATAAATCATAGTGGTCCAAAAAACGCGTTTCGAGCTCAGGGCAAGACACCCTTAAAAGACACCCCCACAAATTCCATTTCCAGAGAAAGAAAATCCATATTTATTTTTCGAATTTTAAAATTTTCAAAAAATTATTAACTTTCATTTTATCTCACCCACATCCTCTCCGCAGCGCTCCAAACAAGATCCAAAAATAAAAATAAACTACAATTTTACGTAATATTGTTACATTTAAGCAATTCCTTTCGTCTTTTCAATACAAATAATTAATAATGGACAATTTTAATATTTACTATACCTTTTTAAACAATTGTTTAATCTTTAAACGAATTAAAATAATTTCTACAATTATTTATTCCCCAAAAATGTAAAAATATTCGTATCTTCTGATTAACATTCAAGCAGGTCCTTTTTTCTATAACCAAAAAAAATGAAATAAAATAGAAGCCATACAATTATCTTCAGGACTATATAGTGTATAGAAAGGATATATTTACCACTTTTTAATTACTGAAACATCTATAATTTGTTTAAGTAATTAATTTTCTAAAAATAATTCTAAAATCCTTATTAATTTTATGTCTTTTATTTTATTTTTTTTAGATATCGAAAAATAACTGCTTAAGCAAATAAATATTGCTTAAATAAATAGATATTTGTTAAATATTATTATAAATTCATCTAAATTATAAAATTATTTTAAAAAAGGTAGCAATTGTTTAAAAATTTATGAAATATATTCAGATTGTCTATTAGTAACTATTCGTATGGTTGCAAAGAAAGGCTATTAGCATGGTCTTATTTCGTAGACATTCCTGTTATAGCCCTACAAAATTTGGCATATTTCGATGAAACCCTCGAACATAAGCTCAATTTTGCATAAACTTAAAAAAGTAAAAGCAAGCAATGCATTTTTGAAACACCCTAACTTACATGCCTATCCAGGGTTTACTGCAATGACTTTCTTTATACTAGTTGTAACAAGCCAAAAAGATGTTTAAGATTTGCATTTAAAAATAGCGCGATAATCCATAAATGTGCTCTATTACTTGTTTCCCAACCTTTACCATTGAAAATCATTGTTTTTTAATATTGGGAACAAGTTTATGCAAATATTTGATACCTACAATAAGATATGTTTAATACATACAAAATGTCGAAAAGATGGAATTTGGCCCCATAATTACAACCTCATTTACAAACCGTCATCTGCCAGCATACGATTGTGTAGGTAATTAAAACAAAAATATAATCCTGTATTTCTAGTTTCAGAATCAAGTTCACAGTCCAAAGGTTTGCCTGCTGTTGACCCTAATCCTGGTGTTCATCAGTCTAAACCTTCTTCTTCTTCTCCTGTCAGCCGTTCTCCAGACACGGCTCATTCTCTTGCCACACCTCATCATTCAGCCAGATCTTCACCACCTGCCGAGCCACCTGTTCGTGGCAGATCGAGGTCTCCTACTTTTAGGTTAAATTTTTCGAAAGTACTTGGATATAGATTTGAAGAGCTAGCATTTATTCGACTTATTCCCTACACCAATACAAATCGGCAATTCGAACTCCGAAGATACGTTTTTCCTCCAGATAAACCAATTCGATTAATAAAAAAACATCGTGTTATGTCTCCCGTGCCAACCGGTGAACAAATTGTATTATCAACCTCCAATGGCGACGTCTGTGCAATATTAAACAGATCATCAAGCAGCGGCACGAGTATTCGTCCAATATATACCTCTATTCTTGGGATCTCAGAAAGAGTGAAAATAAACATGAATAGCGGCGCGGTTGAAGAACTGACCACACAAGAAATATTGGATTGTCCAGCAGCCCCAAATGGACTGACCAGAAAGGTTTATAGTGTAGTACGTCTGTAATTCACAATTTAATTGTTTACGTAACCTACACTCTGGACTGTCAATGCAAAAAAACGTAAATTAATTCTAGTGCGGCACAGATGGCCAATAGTAACTGAAAATAAAAACTGAAAATTTTAATTTGTAGCATCTACCATTTATGTTTTACTGTTATTTTTTACTAATTATTTTTGTCTTCACCTTGTGCTTAAACTGATATAGTTTTTGAAATTTTCTTATAAAATTCAGAAAAAATATTCCTTATAGTATTCTTGTTATCGAAGAAAGTTTAAGTATATAGAAATTTTTGGGTAGAAGTTGTTAAGAAAGGTACAAAGAAGTTTTCTGTGACACCAGTTTCAAATAAATATGTGATAAAGTTGTTTTCAACGAAAATGGATATATATAGGAAATATATTGGAAAATAATTTTTTTTCATATAATATAATTTTCATAATGATTTGACTTTTATTAAGTTATACCATAGTATAAATGGTATTACAAACTTATTATCGGTGAATATAATAATATAATATATCTATAATTTAGTTGAACATATATTTTCTGCATCCGTGTAAACATTTTATAAATTAAAGTCAAATCATTATGCAAGTTATATTATACAAAAAAAAATTATTTTCCTGCATATAGCAAATAACAAATACGGTCGAATTTTTTACTTCAACTCGATATGAATAAATTTGAAATTTCTCCAAATCTTGGTAGAGACTACACTGCCGGTTGGCGCTGACAAAGAATGGTCTTACAGTTTATGGTAATACGTGAAAGTTTAATTCACATGGTGAAAAATGATAAAAATTATGTTTCTAACAAGAAAATTTTTCTTAACAATTTTTTTAATGAAAAGATAGTAAACTTAAAGAAGCAAAAACTAACAAAATAGTTACGTTTGCAGTTAAATCGTAATGCACATTAACATCACAGTAAAAAGAACAAGAGAATCTTTTTACCTAAGTGAATTAGAAGAATAACTTTCTAAGCTATTTATTAGTTTTACTGACTAATTGAATTGGTCAGAATAATAACCTTAATCGCATAACCTCTTCGCGGACAATTCATAATGAAAAACATTTTGTATAAATAGTATAAATCTGACTCTCGTACTTCGACGTTTTTGTGTGTGATTAGTGTAAAAAGTTTAATTTATACCAGATATCTTTAAAAGACGTAAGTTCATTAAAATAGTTTTTTTAAATCAAATGATTTGACGTTTGTGTCTAGCCTTTCTTAAGAATGCATTAAATTATCTGATTCAATTTTTCGCTTGTAATAAAGAAAGTTAGACAAACCACAAATTATTTTGTTTAAAATAGTTAATTATATAGTCCAAATAATAACATCAATCAAAAATATTAATAATAATACATGATGTTTAAATTTTCCCGCCGCTAATTTGAAAACTTTGAAAAATGTCATGAGACTCCAAATGTTCCATGAAACTTTACATCGGACCAAAATCTGTGAGTAAGGTACCATTTTAAAATATTATTCTATCAAATTAGCCTTTATTACACTCTTCTATGAATCTCAACTAACGGACAAGTTCGTTAGCCAGTTATTTTGGATACAAATTCCAAAGTTTGGATCATATTGAAAATTTCCGACGCAACATTCTTTCAAGGTTTAAACATTTTTTGCGAGGATATTTATATTATCCAAAAGCACTTTTTTGATAATGGCGAAAATAACCAGATTTATAACCTTCAAAAGAAACACGAAAATTAACATTTCAAGCCAAATAACGCCCGACTTGAAAAAGTTCAAAAGAAGAAAAATGTTGTTTTTTAAACGCTAAAGAAGATTGTCATAATAGCTTTTTTATTTTTCTTGAAAAATTGATAATTCAAATTTTGAAGGCATAAAAAATAATGGAAAATCGAATCCTACATTGTTTTATTCAGCAATTAAGATTAAGGATGCGACAACTCGACAAGCGCTTAAAACCGCGTACAGGTATTGTACTTTGGGGAAAATATATCGATAATAAAGTGGCTGAAACGTTAATCAAAAAATATATTCGTATTCAGCTTGGCGCAGTCGACAAATTGTTCTTATTCAACTTTTTCATTCGATAATTATTACTTAAGATAAAGAATAAAAACTTTTTAGAAATTCAGATGAAAAATCGATGGTTTTTTAAAAAACACATTCCTGATTATTCGGCCGCAAATAATCAATTCCGAACGAAACCCATGTTTCTACAACTTCGACCATTGAAACGGTCATCGAAAAAATGTTTGTTAAAATAACTTACCGCAAGAAAGTTCTTTACTAGACTTTAAGGAAGTTTTTTTAAAAATTTCAACAAAATCGGTCAAAAACTTTGTGTTTGTGTTCTTTGCCGCTGCTGGATAGTGGCTTAGGAACAAGGGCCGATAAGCTGAGCACTGCAGCGACAGTGTGTGTCATATATAACCCCGTTATATGTAAACGAAAGTTCTGAGTTTTTTTTATTTTAACTCGTAATAATTCTGCCTATTCCTCTAATTATTGGTGGTGTCCATACAGCCGGCACGTGCAAAGAACGGTCTTACGCTTGCTTAGATTTAGCATTGACTTTGCTATCCTAAGAACAAATAGTTTCTGTGTAAATAAGTACTTCATTGAACATAACCAAACACCTACCATTACCTACAAATCCCAAATTAACAAGCCTGAAACTCACACAATAACAAGCCCCAAACGCACATGCTTGATATCAACCAACCCACAAACTCCATACCAACAAGCCCTAAATCCACAAGCTCCAAACCCACAAAATCCAAATACAGAAGCTCCATATCCACAAACCCGCAAAACCCAAACGCACAAAATTTTTATCCATAAACGTACGAAACCCTAACCCACAAACTCCAAACCGACATGCCCACATACCTCGAACCCACAAGCTTCAAACAAACAAATCCTAAACCCACAAATCCCCAACACACAAGCTCAATATCCACAAACGTTTAAACCTCAAACCCACAAGCTTTATATACATAGACGTATAAACCCCAAACCTGGTATGCCCAAACCCACAAACGTCAAACCTCAAAGCGCCAAAGCCACAAACCCCAAACTCACAAACGAAGAATTTTCTCATCACATCACACATCACACATTTCTCTCTCACTCTCCATCCTTCGCACTACTAAAGACCCTTCTCAGCTATTTTCACTCTCTTGACCAACCTAAATCATCATCTATTTTTCTACCTGCTTCTCTGTATCACAATTTCCTTCTTTCCCTAACGCGCTTATTGCATCCATTTTTCTCTCTCTCTCTGTATCTCCCTATTTCGCTGTCTATCTCACCTCTTTTTACCTTACAGAGAGTTGGTGACCCACTAACAATATACTTGTATTTTAGACCATTAAATTCAATCAACGTTTGTATGTTTGCCGTATATTTAAAATCTTGGCTCTAATCTTACTTTAAGCCTTATCCGAAAACAACGTCGTGGACATAGCAGGTTCTATTTTGTTTTTGATGCTTCCTAAACTAACATCCCTTTATCTTTTACAGCAATTACTCTATTGTTTTAATGTATGTTTGTCATATAGATGTCGAAGAAAACATTCGCAGTAAATGTAACGCACTTTTTCACATTAATTCCTCAACCTTTTAAAAATATAACATAGACTTTTTAACTTTTTAATATAAATTAAGATTTTATTGACACCTGTGATTTTACTTTTACTCTACTGTACACTGTCCGGGCTTGAAAAATTGTATTTTTATAAATAAGTTATAATTTGAAACAGTAAATTAGTGTTTGCCGTTCATTTTATATCGAAGTTTTATTGTAAGTGACTAAATTTTATTGCAATACTTGTCTTAAAGCTAGGAAAATGCGAAAATATGCGTTTTATTCAGCACTTAAATTCTTGTCTCATAAATCTTTTACTCAAAATATATGTTTTTGAAGAAAAATCACGATGTGCACAAACAGTCAGGATGAGTTTTGTCTTCTTTGTACACACCACTACAAAAAAATTTATAACTCTTGCTATCCAAATTCTATGTCTGAATTTTATAAATCATTGTTGATAAAAGAGAACATTTTATTTGTAAATTATTTTTTAATATTGGGCACAAGTTCAAGAAAATATTTGAAACCTTCCTATCTGGAAAATTGGTAGGGACTTAGGTTTTGCTTTATTATTGAATAATTTTAATAATGTTAAAAAAATGATTGCATTTCATTGAAGCACAGCTCCTTAGTTTACAGAAAACAATTAGTACCACTCTACTGTTTTTAATTTTTACGAGAATTATATAATTTCCAAATGCAGTTATTATTTTTTTTTGTTCTTTTAAACCGTTAAACTAGATGCGATTATAGACATTTACGCAATTAAGCCTCACAATTACAACGTTTTTTACAACTACTCATGTGTCCAAAGATTTTCTGATGGCTCATTTTTTTAACAATGGAATTTTCTAGGGCTCTACTGTTTCTATTATTTCCAATAAATATATAATCTTAAAATATAATAATTTTTTCAAAAACCGTTAAACGAGGTAAAATTGTAGGTGTTTATGAAAGTAAGTTGTCTGGTGCTGAGCCTAATCATGATGTTCATCAATGTGGACCATCTTCCTCGCCTTCTGGTAGACATTCTCCAGACACGACTCATTCTCTTGTCACACGTTATGATTCTGCCAGGTCTCAACGACCTGCTTAACCAACCCTTGGGCCAGAGTACTTGCATATTGATTTCAAGATCTTGCATTACGATTGTGTAGGTAATTAAAACAGAAATATAATCCTGTATTTTTAGTGTGGACCTTCTTTCTCTTCTCCTCACAGACGCTTTTCAGAAACGACTCAGTCTCTTGACAACCCTTATCATTCTGCCAGAGCTGCACCAACTGCCGAGCCACCTGTTCGTATCAGATCGAGGTCTCCTAATTTCAGGTTGAATTTTTCGAAAGTACTTGTATATAAATTTGAAGATCTTGCATTTATTCGACTTATTTTCCACAACAATCCGAATCGGATATTCAAACTTCGAGTATACGTTTTTTCTCTAGATAAACCAATTAGATTAAAAGGAAAAAATAATGTCCTGAATTCTATGAAAACCAGCAAACAAGTTGTATTATCAACCTCCAATGGCGACGTCAGTGCAATTGCAGAAACATCATCAAGCAGCGGCACGATTTTGGTATCTCAAAACAAGTGAAAATAAATATGAATAATGGCGCGGTTAAAGGAAAGAAAAGATCGCGGAATTTCCCGCAGCCACCTTTGGACGGATCAAAAAGTTTTGTAAAGTATTACGTATGTACAGATTTTTACGTCAGACAGATTTGGAGCTTCAAACTCGATTTTAAGGGTGTTCTCGTGTTTATGCATATACCTCATAAAATTGAAGAAAAAAAAATTGCTTACATTAACAATTAAATTTTTTTACATTTTACTGGATATATTGTTTCAGTAAATATTAGTTTGAATTCAACTTTTTTATATTCAGTGATGAATTATATTATATTCTATACTCTTTATGCGAAAAATTTTTTTTTTAATATTTACTTATTTTTTTCTTTACCTCGTGCTAAAATCGACATAGTTTTCGGATTTTACCTATAAAATTTTAAGAAAATGTTCCTTATAGTATTTTCGTTATGACAGTTGTAAATAAGAAATGAAATCTTGATACATAACAATATAAAGAATTTTTTTCTAAGCTATTGCATAATTCGCTCCAGAAACGTTCTGGGGAGAAGTTGTTAAAAAAGTATACAGTAGTTTCCTGTGACATCGTTAGAATATTTATCAGCTACGTTGTTAATAAAATTTATAAGTAATACCTTAACCTTTTGGTTCTCTATTTAGAAAATATGAAGATTGTCTGTCTTCTATCCTCACAATATTTTTTTTATCAGGTTAGGCTCATTTTAAAGATATTTGTCCTCAGTGTGGCAACAGCTTATGGCCTTTAATCTAAAGAATGGTCTATCGCGTTTGGACACAAATCTGTTACAACAGAAAATAACAAAATTAAAACCAACTGGTATAGAAAACGAGTTAGGTCAGGACGCTTCCTTAATTTTGCTTCATATCATCCAATAAAGAATAAAATTAGTGTCATTTTTGGTCTTGTCGACAGAGCAATTGAATTATCTGATTTTTTTCAATCATAGTTTCATAAACAAGAGTTCATTGAAACCCGAAAAAACACGATATTTCACAAATACCATTGTACATGCAACATTATGAAAGATAGCGTATAGAAAAAATTCTTATTATGGAAAAATAATACTATAATTACCTTATTCACGAATTCGAGATAGTTGAGCATTAAAAAGGTTTCATTTCATTAAAAATGTGTTTTTAGAGAGAAGTCATTAGTTATAATAACTGTTACATAAAGTCAAAAAACATTGTAAAGATAAACTTTTATAATCTTAGGAAAAAATCCTGGATTATATTTAAGTTGAATTAGTTACATTTTAGATCAAAGTTAATACCGACATGTGCCACTTATAGGTTAAGATGTATAACACATTTTATGGTTAAGTTTAGCAGACGAATTTATATTTTAAGCGGGAAAAATAATACATTTTAAATTGATATTTTTAAGCGGGAAAATGCTGTATTTTCAATTTTAATAAGAGAAATAAGATTATGGTATATAATACCTCAATTTTTAATATCTGCTCTATAATTTATAGCAGTGTTTTCATTTTTTATATAAATCATTTCTAATGTTAATCTTTTATCTACGTTTGGTTCAATATTTAAAATCTACTAAATCTACTAAAATCGATTTTTTTTAATTTTTAAACTTAACTAACTTTTTTCATTTCCGATATCAACGATACTAATAAGTTGTTGAAAATCTATAAGAAAATAAAGTTAATATAATACTTGAAATGTTTGAGACTCGAGCCATTAGCATTTTTTATTGCAAGCTTGTAATAATAACAAAAAAAATGTTTTTTTTTTCTTAAAGATTTGGCGTATTTCTTGCGTAAAATAATAAAAATAAAAACATTTTAATCGACAATTATACAATTATTGTAGAACTCGAAATCTAAGAATTAGGTTTAATTTAAAAAATTTAATTCTAATTTAAATGTAGAAGGTAATTGAATTGTTTGTAATTCACATTTGAGGGAGGGATTTGAATAACCGATATTTTTTGGCCCAGATAAAAGAACACTAAAAATAAAAAATTGTTTTAAATGGAAAATATTAAAAAATGGAAAATTTATAATAAAGAATCTTGAAACTTAAAGAAATCCAAACTTTAGCTAAAACTAAAAATTATATTTATTGACGAACTGTTGTGGTATTAAAACGTTTTTTCACTTTAGCTCCTTAAGCTTTTTAGCACCATAAGTCTATTAATTCCTTCAGAAATAAAAAATCTTTAAATGACAACTATACTTTTTAAAATTTAAACATTTCAATTTTAACGGAAAAATTTACAGTACTAAAATTACTTTTTTTAATGTACTACAACATAGTTTCATTGAAAGATTCATAAATTTAAATTTTGGAAAGGTTTTTTTTACATAAACCCTACATATTCTATAAGGATATTATTTTTTTAACCGAAATTATGAGGTTTTACATATAGTTTTTCTGTGTTCTTACAGGACTGAGGACGATTTAATTTATTTTGAGAGACACGCACCAATGGCGTCTTTAAAAAATTTAGTAAGAACTATTTATTCTTTGTGATCACATCAAATTCTTTATAATTATGCAGAATAAAATTGAATCATTAAACATTTTACAGAAAGAATATTGTGAATTCATTAATCAACAAAATATTCGCCTAAATTAAAGAAACCGTTTCTTTACGGTAATTTTTTTACGTGACATATATGCGCAAAGAAGAAAATAATTTTACATAGCAAAAAAATTCTTTTTAACCAAAAAACTGTTTCTTTAAAGCAAAGACATTTCTCTGGCTTAACAGGATTTTTTTTATATTGAGAAACCTCTTACTTTACCCAAAGCCAATTAATATTTTTATATAAGTCAAGCAAATTTTTAATAAATCTCCTGAATTAAATTGAAATCTAAAGAAATCGTTTCCAAGGTTCTTCAATTGCATGGAAATACTTTGAAATACCTTGGAAACGTTGGAATGGTAAACGATGGAGGCAAAATAAGTTATTATTATTATTATTAATTTAAAACCTAAACAGTTTGTTATACGCGTTATCATCTATTTAAAACTCCTGAAACATTTGAGATCATGACATCTCGTTTACATAAGTAGAAAAATTAAATTAAATCATACGAGTTGAAATTTAGCATATTTCTAATAGTTTATGTTTAAAAGTCAAGTAATCAGCCCCTAAAATTCTTTAAAATCTTACTGCAACAACATAATAATAATGAAATTCATATTTTATGATCCAAAAAGAAGAAACTAATGAAAAAATAAATTCGTCCCTAAAACACTTTGGATTTCTGAAGCTTCAAACTTAAATCATGAAATATTACATAGATGTTGACGTCTGTTTAGTCTAAAAGATAACGTCTATAGCATAGATTGTTAAACCTAATAAGGCAGCACAATATTTATGAGCTACATTGTTAAACAAATTTCTAATTACTACATTAATCAGTTTGTCCTCTACTTAGGAAATATGAGGATTTCATGTACTCTGCTCCTAAGCGTGGCTGTTATCCTGAAATCAATTGGTGATTATAATTATATAATATATTCATTATTTCGGTAAACATTATTTTAAGCTTCAGGGAAATGAAAATTTTTGTAGGGTTTAAAAAGGACAGAGAATTTTGTCATGTATCAACTGGCGTAAGAAATTAAATTTTCTGCATACGAGTAAATAGTATGATTAATGAAAGTCAAATGCTCTTATACTTCAACTTTCTGCTTTGTTATGTAAATACTGCAGACCGCATTATGAAGTTTTTGGCCTTGGAACAACAGTATGACGCAATAGCGGTCCGAGTCGCAAAGTAAACATCGTCAGATAGGGAACTGACTATTCGAGTGTACAGGCAGTCTAGAAACGCTCCAGGTGGGGGGGGGGCAGAAGCAGTAAAGCGTAATAACAAGCGATAACCAAAAAGTAACTGATATTTATATAAGAATAAATATAAGCTTTAATCATAACCATTTAAAAATGTCTAAATAGTAATTTTGCAAGTAAAGTCCTACGCTTTATGCTAAAGCTTGAAAAGCCATGTGGAAGCTTGATGGTCTGCTTGTATTATGAACTGACGTCCGAGAAGATAGTAACAAAGCTGCTTAACTCTAGATGATTGCTTATTTGTTCTTTTCGGTTGTGGTAAAATTCAGCTCTGGTTCACTTAGAGTTCTTAAGATGTAACAAACTAGGTGCCCCAGTTGTAATAAAATTGCCCCTAGTCTAACATTACTTGCGTCGGCATTCGATCTAAATGTGTCCTTGAAGTCGGGATATCTTAATACTTGTACAGAGCAAAGAGCATCTTTCCAGGTTTTAATACTTATTTCGCGATATGGCGTTCTGTTAGAAGGTTGACATTTCTTCGTCATTGCTGTTAAAGGTTTAGCTATCGTATATAAGTTTTTTTATAATCTTTTGGTAATAACCAGCTAGTTTCAAGGGTCTTTTATAATTTTAGACCGCAGATAATTTTTATGGGTTTGGTTTCACTCCGTTTTCCTTAACCACGTCTCTCAGATATTCTAGTTCCAGTCAAAGAAACTCACACTTGTCTGGTTCAAGTTTTAGTCCAGTAGCCCGTAAACGTTTAAATAAGATAAGCAGATTTTCCTTGTGTTCTTCGTGTGTGCTACTAAAGATTCTTTGAAATGTGGTTGAAACGTTTTTTATCCCGAACGGCATACGGTTATAGTGAAAATATCCTTCAGGTGTAGGAAATGCGGGATATTTTTCTGCTTCCTCGGTCATGTGAATTTGATAAAATCCTGAGCTTTAATCAGAGGCTGAGAAGAATTTTTCTTTTCCAAAATGGTCTAGAATTTCGTGGATTAGAGGAAGTGGATAGGCATCTTTATCTGTTTTTTTAGGCAACTTCCCAAAACTGATAACAAGCCTCCATTTCGGTTTTCCTGACGCGTCGCGTTACTCGGGACTCCCTAAAGGAGTGATATTGAATGGTGAGTCCGAGGCATCTATTATTTTTTAGTTACCGTTTCATTTAAATGATTTAAGATTTTTTCCTTGTAGCATTCCGAATCCCGCGGATGGCATTTGTTAATATTCGCTTTATCTTTTACGATATTTTTATGTGACGCGAGACTTGTACAGGATATTGGATCTTCTTGCAGTGAGAAAATGTCACGATAAGCATGGCTATTTTTTGAATCTATATTCTGTGGGAATCTATGATATGTTCAAGCCTCTAATTTCCGTTAAATAATTTCGATTAAATGTTTAATTCCTTCTGCATAATGTTGGCTACACCCTCCTCTCGTTCAGGGGCAACATTGATGAACTTGTTATTTATCTCTTTATCACTTAATCTCATGTCTCTTTCTGTTTCGATGCCAACGGCTATCCTAACTTGTAAGTGAATAATACGGTACATAAAATTTGGAATTTAGGGATTATCTTATATAAGAATGTGCCCCTGCTTTTGTTTGTCCGTGCGATTATCCTCTAACAAAATATAATCTTGCAGATATTTCTGATACTCTCTCTTTGATTCCGTTTGCGTTTTTTAGATGTCTTCTTCTCCCGTTTCTTCCTGGAGATAATTTACACGATTCAGAGGTCGACTTGCAGAGGCTTCTGCATGAAAATTTTTCTATTTTGAAAAACATTAATTTTTGGTGTTTCCAGTGATTTAATAGTCACTGTAAAATAACTGGATTCTCTGATGCAAATGTATGCTGAGAATTATCCCTCAGCCGAAGTCTCGAATATCACAGAAGAACCCAAATTTGAGAAAACCTCACAACCGTGTGATGTGAAAAAATTTTTGGCCGCTTTAACGTAAATAAGCAGGTATATTTTGTTTTACGTTTCAAGCGCTTGTCAAGTTGTTGCACTGCACTTTGAATATACTTATTCACATTGAAGAGATCTTATGAACTGCTCTAACGCAAATCTAAAGCAGACATAAGGGTTAGTACTTACTATTCCATAGCCTACGTGCCCGATATGGAACAGTAAAATAGATTGTATAAGTCCTATGCTTTCCATGTGTATCTGTGAGGAATTCTGTAGCATAATGGTAGGTTCTCCTGCGGGACGCCAATCTTTGAAAGTCGTACGTGTGCGTTAGAAGTTTGACATCCCGCAGGTAAAGATACCATTATACTACCGAAATGCCCATAAAAATTATGCGGAAAGCGTACGACTTAACATTATATCTATTTCACTATTTCATACCAGGTATAGGCTATGGAATAGTACGGACAAACCTTGATCTCTGCTACAGATTTGCCTTAGAGCAATTCATTATATATCATCAATGTGAATCATGATATTGAAAGAGCATGTGAAGCACAGGGAACTTTATATAATTCCAAAAATCATTATTTTAAATAATATTTGTAACTTGGGGATTAAATCATATTTAGGCGCATATAAAGTTATTTTGTCACTTTCAATAATTTGAGCCATATAAGATACAAATATATTCTTTTATATGTCTGAATGAATAGCTTCCATTCATTTTTGGGCAGATGATGCGATTATCATACGATGATGTATTAATAATTATGTAAACAGGATTATCGCTGGGCTTATTTTATGACTAAAAATTTGCTTGACTACCAATGACCTTGATGACATGAATGCCATAGTTATGCATTTTTTAGGCAGAAATTTAGAACTTTTAAATTTTCAGGCTACCTATTCCTTGTAACGTAAATAAACCTTGACAGTGTGCAAGGTGCAGTTACACAAAGTATCGTTTTCTTTGGCCTTAGGGTACGAAAAATCGTCTGCTATCAATTATTTGATAGTTTTGCAGCAAGAAAACAAATTTTTATTCTACAATTTTTTTTTAAATAAACAAAAATGTAAGATTTAATTTTCTATAGAAATATATACTCTTAAAAAATTTTATTTATTTTAAAAGGTTTCATGCGTATTTATTGTTTCAGAATTAAGTTCACAGTCCAAGCCTTTACCTGATGATGACTCTCATCCTGATTTTCATCGCTCTGAACCTTCTTCTTCTTCTCTTCGCAGACATTTTCCGAACACACCCCGTTCTCTTGGCAACTTGCATGATTCTTCCAGGTCTCCACCACCTGCCGAACCACGCCTTCGTGACAGGTCAAGGTCTCCTACTCTCAGACAATCTTTTGCTTTTTTACTTGGATTCACATTTGAAGATCTTAAATTTATTCGCCTTAAGCCCCGCAACAATCCAAGTCGGATATTCGAGCTCCGCAGATACGCTTTTCCCCCAGATAAACCAATTCGATTGAGAACAAGAGGTCGTATCCTGAATCCTATGCCAACCGGAGAACAAATTGTTTTATCGACATCCAGTGGTGACGTATGCGCAATATTACAAAAAAAAGCAAGCAGAAACACGATACTTCGTGCAATATTTACACACGCTTTTGGGTTGTTAGTAAGAGCAAAAATAAATATGAATAGCGGCGAGGTTAAAGAATTGACGGCAGAAGAAATAGTGGATTGTCCAGTACCTAGCGAAGAACAAATCGCAAAAAGCTATGCAATAATAAGTGCGTACACGACAATTCATTATTATTCGTTAAGAGAATTAATTAACATTTTTGTTGTTTGATGCACTTACATTTTATTTTTGTTTAATACAAATATTTTAAAAATTAAAAAAATGTTAAAACTCAATGCAAACTTATTAATAGTTTCAATTAATGTATGCCTATCAATTATAGAAAAATACAAATTCAACACAAATTAGTTTGTGAGAGAACTTTTACATGCCTATGCACTGTTAACAAATTTTTGGTGACTTTCTTCATACTACTTGAAAAAACCAAGAAGTTGTTTAAGATTTGCATGTAAAAATCAGCACGATAACTCATGATTGTTTTCTTTTACTTGTTTCCTCAAATTTACAATTAAAAATAAAAGATTTTTAATGTGCGAAACGCACCTATCGCGAATCCCATTTCCATTCTTGCTTGATAGGTGGAATGGTACTGTAAGTAATTTTGGTTTCTAATAACATTTATTTCTGTATTATTTAAATCATTGTTGATAAAAGAAAACATTCTACTTGTTAATTATTTTTTGATATTGGGTACCAGTTCAAGGAAGTGTTTGAAACCTACAATAAGATATCTGGAAAATTTACATAGACTTAAGTTTCATTTTATTTATAATTAATTTTACGAATATTTTTGTAAATGATTGAATTTCACTTAAGCAAAGCTCATCATTTTACAGAAAACAATTCATACTACTTTACTGTTATTAATTTTTACAAGAAGTAAATAATCTTGGAATATAGTTATTTTATTAAAAAACTTTTTCTATAACTGATAAACGGATTGACATTATAGGCAATCATGGAATTGTACCTTACAATTACAACGTCATTGATAACTCATGATTTAACAAAAAACAATTGTGTTGGTACTTTAAACAAAAATGTAATCCTTTATTTCTTGTTTTAGGATTAAGTCCACAGTCCATGGGTTTTTCTGATGGTAACCCTAATCCTGGCGTTCATCACTCTGGACCTTCTTCTTCTTCTGCGGGTATTCAAGTTCCAGACTCGAATCATTCTCTCGCTAACCCTAATTCTTCTGCCAGTTCTGCATTACTTGCCGAAGAACCTCTTGCTGACAGCTCCAAGCCTCTTCCTCTCATGCTAACATTTTCCAGAGTATTTGGATATAAATTTCAAGATCTTCACTTTCTTCGACTTATCCCCCGCAACTATCCCAATCGGACATTCTTGCTTCGAACATACGTTTTTCCTCCAGATAAACCAATTGGATTGAAACAAAAAAATGGTGTGCTTAACCCTATGCCAACCGGAGAACAAATTGTATTATCAACCTTCAATAGCGACGTCAGTGCAATCTTAGAAAAATCATTAAACAGCGGCACGAGTATTCGTCCAATATTTACCTCTATTTTTGGGCTTTCAGAACGAGTGAAGATAAACATAAATAGCGGCACGGTCGAACAAATGACCACAGAAGAAATCGCGGAATGTCCAGGAGCCACCTTCGGACGGGTCAAAAAGTTTTATAGTGTATTACGTCTGTGAACCGCAATATTATTACAGTGTTATCAAATTTTATTGAACACCCGCGTCAGACAGATTTGGAGCTTTGAGATATGCATTATATTATAAATTATATTATAATCTGGAGATGACCGATAGCGACTGTAAATACAAATTGGAAATTTTGAATTGTAAGATATACTGTGTATTTTTTACTATTTTTAAAAATATTTACTTATGTTTGTCGTCCCCTCGTGCTCAAATCGATATAGTTTTCGGAATAACTTTATAAAATTCTGAGAAAATAGTCCAATATTATTCTTGTTCTGACAGTTGGAGATGAGAAATGTAATCTTTATTTATAACAATATAAAGCATTATTTTCTAAGCTATTACATCATTCATCTTACAAAATATTCAAGAGTTTTTTTATCGGAATAAGTTTTTGCAAATGGAAACTGGCTAAGCAAAAGTTGCGAAAAAAGTATAGAGATTAGATGTATATGTCTCAAAAGGACAATGTTAAAGCCTTCCATCTAAAGGTTAATGACTTTAGTATAGATTGTACGACCTAATGAATGAGTACAAATTTCATTATCTACGTTGTTAATTAAATTTTGAATAAATATGTTTTTGCCAGAATTTGTGGGTCAAACCGATTATCACATAAAAGATAGTTGGGATTTTAAAAACAAATTATCGAGCGCAAACTGCGAGTTTTGTAATGAGAATGTAATCGCCAAAGCCGTAGGTGTTTTGAGAACCTTCTTTAAAAACAAATTGAAAAAATTTTTGGTTTTAATTTATGGCTGTAATTCTTTGGAAGTTCAAATTAAAGTTTTCAATTCAAGTTATAATATTTATAATATTTAAAAAAAATGTAGGTAAATTGTACGCATTTTACGTCCAAAAACGAGCGCGAGAGCGTACCAGCATGCTCTAGGTGCGCTCAAGCTGGGTTATGTTGCTTCAATCTCTAAATCTTGAAAACTACCCAATTTACAACAAGAAGACAAAAAAGTTTCTTTCTACTATCCTTTAATTATATATAAGGTAAGCACAATATTTAAAAAATGTTGACTACGTACAATCAATCTCGAAACTCGCCCATCTTTAAAATGATTAAAATTTTTTTTTAAATATATCTATTTTTTATTTCCGGAAATCTTCATTTAATATAAGGTAAGCATAATAATGAGTTGTACAACTTTTAAAAAAGATTCGGATCCGAGTCAAAACATAAGTATGAAAATTAATTATATCGTCGTCAGTGCTCTAAGAACTCGAAAAAACTGCTAACTGGTTTTTAATTTAAAATCATAATTTAAAATAGTTACTACTAATACATTTCCTAATTCATTTTTTTAACAGCATTACCAATTTAATTATACAATAGAGTTACTAATTTATTTAGTAGGGCATCATTAAGCAATGCATTAGTTTCTCTTTGCTGTTGCAAAATGTAAAAAGGGAAATTTTTAAAACATCGGAAAAACTGTTTGTACACATATCTTATGGTAACTAACATAAAATAATAAGAAAGCATAACATATTTTCTGTATTTTACAATATTTGAATTAACACATTTACTTCGAGTTAAAAAATTATTAGGAAATAAATTTAATATAGTAGAGTGCAACATAGAACATGCCGAATTTTATCATCAATATCTCTATTTTAGCTGCTGCCCTTCAAGCTGAGGTTGACAAATTGCCGTCCACATAGTTATTATACTAATTTAAGACATATTTTATCCCTTTTCTAAATCTGTAAAACAGTGGTTTTCTTTGAAGGCCTTTAAAATGTCTGCCAAAGCAGAATCCATTCTAATATATCTTTTTCACTCAGCGTGTCTACATATAGGGAGATTTGATGAGATTCGACCAGGTCAAACATTGCATAAAACCAATAACTTCTTCTTAGGATCATTATTTGATAAAATAATTTGCTTCGATTGAAATAATTTATAATAACAGCTGCACGTTATATTTGGAACCCTTAAATTATTAACAAGAATACTTCAAAATTAGTTAAAAGTTATACTGTCCAGTCATGGTCGTCCAAAAACATTGTCTTTTGTCGCACTGTGAAACGCGTCGAGATAGAACATACCTGCGAAATACCGAGCGCGGGGCTCAAACTAAGCATTTTTTATTTTATAAAGATGATTTATTCAAAATATTTATTCTAATAGAAAGCAGATTCATACTGAAAAAGTAAACTACCTTTCTAAACAACAACTTTTCCGCAGGAATTTTTTTGTTGCTCAAAATGCACCCAAATCGCACGAATATAAATATATGAATGCGTCGTTCATACAGTATCTTAGGGAACAATTTCTAAAATTTGAATAGTGGCTAGCCTGCGTGGGGAAATAATGACTTATACGGGTACTGTTGCATTCAATTTTGTTACATAGGGATTCGTATGTTGTAGCATTAGAATTACTACTTTGATATTTGATAAGATATAAAGCTAATTTACAGTTGATCATGCAAATTTTTAATTTATTTCAAATAATGCATAAAAATTTTCATCGAATTGATAACGAAATCACTTAACTGCATGTGTATCAGATAACAGTGTCACTTTAATTCTCGAAAGATACTTACAAAAAACTTGCTATCTTTTAGTTGACAACCAAAGAAAATTATATCCATGTTGTATGATCCCGAAAAAGTCACTATACTAACCATCCATCATCATAACAAGAATACTATGAGGAATATTTTCTTTGAATTAAAAAAAAAAAATTCGAAAGCTATGTAGATTTGAGCACAAGGTAGAAAATATGTTTTTAGTTTTTTATTTAGTTATTTCTTGCATTTAAGAATATGCTCGCATAAATTACAAAAGGTAAGAAGGGAAATTTGTAATTATAAAAAAAAATCGTAATTAAAAGACAAAGATGATGAACGAAATTCTAACTTTATTTTGCATTATCTGAATAAGCACATTCTCTTCGAAGTAACAAATGATTAAAACATACATTTAATATAAGGAACTTAATCATTTGCGAAGCGTCAGAAAAGTAATGAGTAAGTATTCGTGACAGCCAAAGGAGCATTACCAAAAGCAGGGAAGCCGTTTTAATGGAGAAACAAAATTCTAAGGTTTTTTATTGGCTGTGCAACTAAAAAATTGTAATCTTTTATAAAATGGAAAGTTTAAATATTCATATTTAAAAATATAAATCTATTTTACTCTTTTATATTTAGTACTCTAAAATAAAAAATAAATTAACAAATAATACTCAATATTTAGTGAATATCTAGTAAAAAACAAATGTAATTGTACATGTAAAAAATTATTCTTGAACTACAATTTTAATACTCTATAACTCTTTGAAATTGTTTCTTTGTGGGTTACTGGACATTCCGCGATTTCTTCTTTTGTCAATATTTTGACCATACCGTTATACATGTTTATTTTAACTCGGTCTGAGTTCCCTAGAGTATTTGTAAATATTGGGCGAAGAATCGTGTTTTTGCTTGTTGATTTATCTAATATTGCACAGACGTCGCCATTGAACGTTGATAATACAAATTGTTCTTTGATTGGTATGGGATTTAGGACATGATTTCTCGTTCTCAAACCAATTGATTTATCTGGTGGAAAAATGTATCTTCGGAGTTCATATATCCGATTTGGATAGTTGTGGGGGATAAGTCGAATAAAGGCAAGATCTTCAAGCTTATATCCAAGTACGCTCAAAAAAGTTTGCCTGAGAGTAGGAGACCTGAAACTGTCATGAAGAGGTGAGTCGGCAGGTGGTGGAGACCTGGCAGAATCATGAGGGTTGGCAAGAGAATGCTTTGTGACTGGACAAGGCCTTTCAGTAGAAGATGAAGGAGCTTCACAGTGATGAACACCAGGATTATGATCAACATCAGGCGAACCCCCGTACTGCGAACTTATTCCTGCGACAAGAAATACAGAATTAAATTTTTGTTTTCAGTACTACACAATCGTATTTTGATGCCTAACGAGTTCTAAATAAGTCTGTAATTGTGGGGCCCAATTCCATAAGAATCTATAATTTTATCTCGTTTAACGGCTTGAGAGAAGATTTAAAAACAAATAACTAAACAAAAAAAAGTCTTGTAGGGAACGTTTTTCCAATAAAAAGGAGCTATGACATAGAAAATTTTAATTAATTTGTAAAAATTGGTAAGAAGAGACAGTAAAACTTTTAAAAAGCTTAGAAATTTTTTTCTAAATCTTCAAAAATATTTTACTCATGCACAATTAAAAAAAGTTTTCCAAAGCCTATCAGTTCCTCTTTCAAAATATTTTGATGTCTTCGAAACTCAACATTAATTTAAGATATACCTAAATCTAGGTGATTTGAAATTTTTCCAGATATCTTATTGTAGGATTCGAAAATTTTAAAAATTGGTACCCAGTATTGACAAATAATTTGAAATTAAAATTTTCTCTTTCATTCGCGTTACGTGAGTTCCACCACTATAAAATTCTTTTATATTGAATTTGAAAGTTGAGGAAACAAGTAGCAGCGAATATTAATAGGCATATAAGTTTTCCCTTACTAACCAATTGGAGCTGAATTTGTTTTTTTCTAAAATTAATAGCTAATTATTAATTGGTACCTTGTCAAATAAGTCACATTCGAAATCGAACTAAATTAAAACGGCACAGTATCAAGTGATATAAAATTTGTGATCTTTAATGAAGTTCATGGTTTTTTTTTATTTGCACAAAAGCGCAGGGTGAGCATAAAGACCGAGCGCGAACGCCAGATCTGACTGACTTGGAATTTTTTTTCTTAATTTAATATCTGTGTCTAGAATTGTGGTGTACACACGTATTACTCCAAAATTCTTTGCGATTTTCTCCTGCGAGGATACTGGACAGTCCGCGCTTTCTTCTGTGGTCAATGTCTGAATCACGCCGCTATTCATGTTTATTTTAACTCGTTCTGAGATCCCAAAAGTATTTCTAAATATTGGACGAAGAATCGTGTTTCTGCTTGATGATTTTTCTAATATTGCACACACATCGCCATTGGCCGTTGATAATACAATTTTTTCTCCGGTTGGCATAGAAATCAGGGCTCGATGTTTTGTCCTCAATAGAACTGGTTTATCTGGTGGGAAAACGTATTTTCGGAGTTCGAATATCAGATACGGGTTTTGGTAGGGAATAAGTCGAATAAATTCAAGATCTTCAATTCTATATCCAAGTATGGTTGGAAAAGTTTGCCTAGGAGTAGGAGACCTGGACCTGTGACGAAAATCTGTCTCGGCGGGTGGTGAGGAGTTCGCAGAATAATGAGAGTTGGCAAGACACTGAGTCGTGTCTGAACAATGTCGGCCAGGAGAAGGAGATGATTCACAGCGATGGAAAGCAGGATTATGGCCACCATTAGGCCAGCGATTGGACTGTGAGCTTAATCCTGCAACAAGAAATACATGATTACAATCCTATTTTAGGTAAACAATCATATGTTAGTACATTCCGAGTTGAAAATGAGGTTTTAATTCAATAAAAACATAACAAACAAAAAAATTAAATTTGACATATTTATGTTTTATTCTCTATAAAATTCGTAATACGTTATACATAATTCTGTAAATTTTACAAACAATTTCCATGTAGGGTATAACCTCTCGGCAAGTATTCACTTACACAGTTATTATTGCGTTTAATTTTGTTACATTAATATTCTTCTGTTGCAACACCAGAATTAATACCTTGAAATTTAACAGATTTTATGCACATTGGCAGCTGATCACTAGCTAAAGACCTGTTAACTGTTATTTTAGAAATTTTCCACGGCCAAGGAAAATCGTTGTTATTTTTACAATTTTCAATATTTTGTAAGCAGTAATATGTTTTTTTTTTCATTTAGTAGAGAAAAATAATACACGTTACTTTCATAATATGTGAATCAAAATTAAACGTTCTATGACAATTTAAAGCTAATGTTATTTAAAACATTGCTGTATGTGTATATTGTTTTTCGCAGGCTCGCATGTTTTTGCGTTGTTTTTTAAGCTGTGTGCAAGTGTTTTGTCAAAATGTTTAGATTTGCAAAACGAGCATAAATGTGTTTGCAAAAATTTTTAATAGCTTATTGGAAATCTTTGCTGAGTGCGGGGGTAAATGAGACGAGTCGCCCACCTTCGTCTTTGCAGCGATCTGTAGACGAGAACATCGAAAATGACGTGAAAGTGGCCACAAAAAACTTTTGACAAACACAACGACTTAACTGCACACACACACTAACACGTGTCTCTAGATACCAAAACACGGTTTTTGAAAATCTATTTAAAAAAAAAGAAATTATGTCAGGCTTACCCCCGCGAATTTTTTTATTCACATTCGATGGACGTACTATTGGGTTCATGGCTGTTTGATGTACCAAGTAATTCCCTTGTATGATTGCTGGCACTTGTATTTTCTCCTTAAGCTTGAGAATCATAATATTCCGAAAATTTATATTCATATAAACGCTGATAAGACTTTGAGTCTTTAAAATCTTTAAAATTAATTGACTGACTTAAGTAAAATATTTCAAGAAGTTCGACTCAACCGATACAGCTATTTTAATGTTTTCTGTGAAGTGTCTAGGCAATTTGTTTACAATCTCGAAATTTAGAGGAGATTAAATTTGGTCCCTCCCATTCGCTGTTATTTAGATAGAATAAACCGCCCAAGAAATTGTACTCCGCGAATTATACTATTTAAATTCCAACTTAGCTAATTGGGCATTGTGCATTATCATATAAAAATTTGTGGATGAATTTGGCTTTAAATAAGTCCATGTTATTCCTGTCTGAAGATATGAGATTCCACCAATATTTGGCCATGCCCACCAAGGAAGCCAAAATCACATAATTCAGCTGAATTTTACTAACGTAAACAGCACTAACAAACAGTCCGATATCCCTTAGGAACAGCATTGGCCTTTCTTTACCATTATGCGCAAATTTTTTAATGGAAATATCACCTTGCTTTCTAAAGGGCTCTCCAAGTGACGCTGATTTTTCTGTTAATCCCTTAGAAGCCTCTCGTTGCACATTGTATTTACTATTAGGTTTCCATTCGTTTAGGAAATTTGCTTGGTTTCACGGTCAAAGTGATCAACATATCTATCAACATCTGTAACAGCTTAGTGACGCAAACGTGACAGAAATTAGCATTGTTCTGTCTGTTTCTGAATGCTGTTAAATAATTTGCACTCAACTCTATCCATAACCGCTTTTTGAATCACGTTAACGCCCGCGCTAATTTTCGCGATTTAACTCTTATTTTCATTGAACTTGTAAACTGCGCGAGCTTGCTTTTTAATAAATTTGATTAGAGTTGTTGGGTGGATCATAAGAATTAATTTCGCGTAAATTAATATTAATATTATGGGATTGGCAATTTGTTCCTCTATTTCATTGTTTACGGGTATGAACTCTCTGTTATCTTCTTCCGAAGTTGAATTTTACTATTAATTTACTTTGTGCAGATGTTCGCCGCGTACGGTGGTATGCTAAATTATACGGATTTAGGTGTATAGTTACGAGAGTTCGTGCTATATTTGTTATTGTGAATAATATTCGCGTTTGTATATGTTTGGATAAACATACACGCTCCTTACATGTTGCCTGCAAATTTCCATTAAGGGGACAAGCAGTGCCGATGATGTAGCCTCTTCCACCTCTTTTTTCTCGCATCACGATGTCAGATCGATTGTCTCAGATTTAATGATCCATCTCAATAGTAAAATCCTAATAGAAGACGTAATATCCGTTTTCTAAAACGGAAATTAGAATCCTCGAGATGTGTAAAACATTATGGTCACGCCTGTTATGTAAGTCAATGACAATTTATCAATAGCGTCCTCTACTGCATTATAAAGTAACTTTCTTTTACCTAGTTCTTCTTGCTTCTTGATCATCTTAAGTAAATGGTCTCGCCTATTTGCTTTTGTTTATGTGAATAACCTTTCTTGAACCGATATCAACAGATATTTGTGTTTCCCTCGTTTCAAAATAAACCTTGGCGCAATTTTATAACCCAAATTTTATTCCTATCACCTAAGTTTATTTTTCTAAAATCTTTAGAGCTGCATATAGTTGTGATTTATTTGTATCGGAGATTTTAAGATCATCAATTTAAAATGCATAAGCACCATCATGCGTTTTTATTTCAGGTTTGCCGCAGAAGTACCTTCGGAATGGCGAAGTGCGAGGAATATTGGAAATCATGAGAGGCAAGAGTGAGGAGTAGTTTGGATCAAAGACAATATTTTTTAGCGGGCAACAACCCCCTCCCCCCCCCCCTATTTAATTCTATTTCACTCTATATTCGAATTTTGATTTAAACAGGTGCCGGGTTTGAATTGAAGTTTCCCCTGAAAAATGAATGGGGAAAATCACTTTTTTGGCTTTTTAAATAATTTTTTAGGATTTAGGATAATGTGACGGAAAAGTATAGAGGTCTGTAGAGAATTATCCAACGCAGGATTTCATGTATCAGACATATGGGCTTGAAACCTTGCAGACACCCCGACGTGCACTGGATTCTCGTATTCTTTCCACGCAAAGTTATTTATATTGGTCTAGTGGAACAAATATCAACAAATATCAATTATTTAATAAAATACATTACATATATTTTTTTTAATAGTTTTTTTCCATAAAAAATATTGCTTTTGGTCTCTCAATAGTGCGCTCAATACAGTGCGCAACATGGTGCTTTCATGAAGTGATGAGTGAGCTCACCGTTTCGCCCAGAAAGACACCTCCCTGAAGGGCATCTCCCTTCGTCTATTAGATGCATTCCGATAGTTGGTCTCAGTGTCTCCTTTCTTTTTCTGTTGCCGGCTTGTTCTGGTTAGAGTAAAGTAGGCGCTTTGCTTACAGAACCCCTTATCTGGAGTTTTTTGGCAGGATTTCGAAGATGTTGATACGAAAAGTGTGTCAGGGAACATACTGGTTTCAAAGTACTCTAGCAGTTTTTATTGACTCTGGCAGCTTTCGGTTAGTCGACCTCGTCTAGGTAATATTTAGCTTTTGGAACAGTTGTTAGACCTTTAAGACTACCCCTGGAAAATTCTCATCTACTGCAACTTAATCATTTTAACAATATTCATCAGGAGCTTTAATAATATGGATGTTAGTGACCACATCACTTCGTAACGATCCATAAACTATTATAAGCTCGCTGGATTCGATTTACGGGAATCATCGATTTCTGAACTTCTCGTTTCTTTGGAGTTTGAGTGTACTCTAATGTATACCTAATGTACATATAAATATATACACAAACATACATACACATACGTATGTGCGTAAGCCCTTAGCAGTCCCTCATTTCGTCAACTTAATCAGTGGCTTGAGTATCAAATTGACACTCTGAGATAAATTAAGGCTAGTTCGAACCTCTTTCATATGGAATCAATAAGGAAATATCAATTCTAGACTGAAGAACTTTTTTATGTTAATTTAAACTTTTTTTGTAGGGACTAGCTTAGAAATACAAGACATTGTATAGATAAATAAAAAAGAGCAATAAAATTGTACATAAATAATATGAATAGCAATTTATTTTTAAAAAACTGATAAGCAGCGGTCACAAATCAGATGGCGATGTTTACAAAAAGTAGGTTTTTTGCATTTGTCGCAGTTAGCACAGTGTACATTAGTATCACGCGCATATAAGCAAAGTTGACATCTTGCACGTTTTTAATCTAGTGGTGTTTTGTTAATTCGTAAATGTGGTGGTGGTAATTCTTCTTCATTCCTATTGCCTTGCAATTGTCTCAAGGCGGGGAACGTACGAGAAAATAACATACTTCACAACTTCAATAAGAAATATACGACGACTTGATAACTTTTTATTTGCGTTTTACTTCGGATTGAGAGGAAGAAAAATAACTAAAGCATTGTTCCCGGAAATGTCGAGCATATTTCCAAAAATATTCATTGTCCATCTGTTAGTTTTTCTTGTACATTGATAGTTCCTAAGAATTTGATCTACCGAATTAACACCGTCTTTTGTGCTTTTCTAGAAGCGAATAATCTCTGGTTTCTTAGCATCATTTTTATCGACGATTTTATTTTTGTGCAAAATAGTTAGAAAAGCTACAAAACTTCGTTTTGTCACGTATTTGACTAAAGTAATTTTTGTTTTTATTATTAAATGCGAACTGTGAATGATATAATAGCTGCCGTTTCATATTGACAATCACTGAAGGCTATTCTTTTTTATTTGTTTGAGTCGTACCAACCAGTCTCATGTTTCTCAACTTTAGTTCTTTCACTAAACTCTGAGACGTAAAAAAATTATCAGTAGTGACAGTACGACCTTCTATACCTTCAGTGAGTTCAAGTACTACACGCAGGGCCGTACCGAAGGTCTTGGGGGCCCTTTTTTCTGAAAAAATAGAGGAATACAATACAGAGTAAGCGGCGGGGTCCCTGTTGCATTGCACCGCTTGCATTAGCCTCTGTACGGCCCTGACCATACGTTGACCTTGATTGGTTTCTACACGGGAATTACGCTAATTACCTTGTTATATAGAGATTTGCGTGTAGTGTCAATTTGACACTCAGGGACACATTAGATTCGAATTTTTTTAAACGAAGTTCCAATAGCTGGAGTCGCTTGGCAAACAATTTTGGTAACCTTTATGAACGATTATGAATTACTGAATATGTGGCCCGCCTTGTTTCAAGTATTTAAATAGAATAATTGTGCGCTTAAGTTGAAAATAGTGTCAAAATGACCCTAAGGACCTAGAAGGACAGCTGTAAAGCACATTCTATTAAACATTAATTAAAAAATTTCAAAAACTGACGAACGGAGCGCGAGTACAAATAAAAAAAACGAAACATTTTTTTTAAAGTAAGTTTTCCGGCTTCAATTTGTAAACCAAAAACAACACAACCTTTTAGGTACAAAAGAAGATGCACAATAAAATTTCACATCCTGATATATCCTTTAAAAATTAAAATTCGAAATTGGTATAATCCTTCAAGGGACTTCGTTTTGACACGATAAAATTGTATGTGCCCATATTGCAGCCTGAAACTTAATTGCCCCTTCGCTGAAGAGCAGTTGTTGGTTCCAAACCGGGATGATGTAAATGTATATTTACGTTCTCCTATTCGGGTATAAACGTGGTTCCAGTATAGTAAAACTACGACAGCGTATCTAGGAAATATTATTCAAAGTAAAATAACAACAATGGTTTCGGATTATTATGCGGTCTATAGATGTCCAAAAAATACCCTCTACGGTATTGTGCAATACATTATGAAATACAAGCACGGTGACCCTTATTAAACTACAATCCCAAGTATCTTCTAAAATATTTTATCTACGAAGAAATGGTTCAAACAAAAGTTTTTTCAAGGTCAAATAGAAGTAAGACTCTTTTATTAAATATTTGCCTATATTTGCCTACAGATTTTGAATGAGCGGGAAATTTCACCAAAAAATAGCTCGTGGAAAAATCGTTTTGTGAACTTGGAAAGGTAAAAAATTAAGGTCAAATGTTTGAGAAACAACCAGATACATTTTTTCTGAATTTCCTTGGTTTTTCGGGGCAAACAAACGTTCAAAATGCTTCACAAAAGTCGATGATATGTAAAGGTGTATATTACTTTGACCATCATGACGTTCAGCTACAAGACAATTCAGAAAAAAGGCATCTGGTCGTTTCTTTAGTTATTTGACCTCAATTTTCACAAAATCATTCACAAAAATTTAAAAAAAATTTTTCCACATATCATTTTTGACTTGGAATTTAGCGCTTGTTTCAAATCTGCAGTCAAAAATAAGGGTTCTCATGAGGTAAAGGGTCTTACTCACATTTGACATTGATAATTGAGCTCAAGGTCAAAATTAATGGTACAGTCGAACGTCTCCCTTGGTTCCGGTCAACCTTTGTTTAAACCATTTCTTCCTAAATAAAGTATTTTAGAAGATATTTGGGACTATAATTCAAATTGGTTACCGTGTATCAATAATTTGTTTTTCTTAAAATTTCGAATATACCCCTAACCTCCGCGCAGCATCCCAAATATGACCCAAAAATAAAAAACCAAATTTTTACGTACCATTGTTACTTTTTATTTAATCAAATTTAGATTATTTGAACAATTATTAATTCCCCAACAATGTAAAAAAAATCGAATTTTATTGTTGAAATGCAATATTTTCTCACTGTTTAAAGTAAGTTTTACTAAAAAGATTATGTAATTTTTTAAACCATCAATTATTATTTATTAATGACGATTTTGAAAGTATTTTTTGACATGAATATTATTGCATGTGTTCGGCTTTATTTTATTTTTTTTAGTTATCGAAAACAAACACTGCTTAAACATATAAAAATTGTTTAAAAAAATATAAAATTTAAAACATTATACGCAATGTATCAAAATTATGTAATTGTTGAATAAAACATAGCAAAGGATACTAGTTAAAAAACAGAGTTGATATCTCTGGCTTTATTTTATACGCAACCACCTCTCGTTCCCGGTACAAATATTGCACTCTCCCTTGGCATAATCCACACATAGTTCCCGCTTAACTTTAACTCTCTTATTTTCTCCTCCCCTGCTTCTTCTGTTTCTCCATGCTGTTTCTTTTAACCAACTTATTCACCCTCCTTCCTTCCCCATGCATCCTTCTCACTTTATTCATCTAATCCATTCGTTCTAAAACACCTTTCCCTTTCCACCTTCATCCTCCCATCCCTACGTCTGTTTTCCTTCTCCCACCAATACTCCCTAAACATCGTAAGCCCCCCCCCCTAAAAAAATTCCTCCTCATATTGACATGCTCGGCTTCCCGTTATAATCCCTAAACTCCCCCTTTCTTTCTCTCTCCTCACAATATAGTTCGGCGCATTCCTTGCTAAACCCAGTATAGACTTTACATACCCCTCCTGTATCCTATTAACCTCCTCACTCCAATATTAAAATTGATAATTGTTTATCCTAATTATGAACCATTCTCGTACTTCAGCTTAAACTTTTCTAAGAATTTGAAGAATTGGCAAAATTCTTCTTATTTCAAATAAAAAATAAAACAGAATTTGGTATTATGTATATATAGCGGGGTATCTCAATTTTTAGAGTAGTAAAAGCTAAACCTTTGTTATCTGGAGAAAAAACAAACGAAATTAAATTTACTATGAATAAAATAAAATTAGAATGACATTCATAACCCGATTTTTGGCGTTCGAATATTGTGCCCACCCTTCTCTGAGCATCCCTTGGCGCCCTATAAACTCAAATAATCAGTGCCGTACCTGTCCGAAACTGCGTAATGCGACTCTCAGTCTGGTACATAATTGTGGTATTAGTGCATTTTAATTTTATTAATATACGATTTTCATTCATGCAAAAAACGCCAGTTTTTACGTCAGTTGGTACTTTAACAATTTTTTGGTGCTTATTAAATCATAAAAATATTCTAAATTGCCTAAAGCTTAAAATAATATTTAGCTCGATAACAGATATATTATGTTATTATATTCACCAATAGAATTCAGGATGAGGGGCAAGCATGAGAGCAGAGTACAGACAATCATCTTTTCTAATTATACAAAAAACTATTTAATGTATAAATTAGAAATTTGATTAATATTATAGCTGATGAATATTCTACAACTCCATTAGGTTATCGGACCTATACTATAGTCGTTATCTTTTACATCAAGGTGGCAACTTTGTCCTTCTGAGATATTTACATTACATGATTACATTACATGATAACAGTCAGTTTAATCCAAAATAATTCGTTTACGTACCTCTTCAAAACTGAAATAACTATCTATAATATAATATTTTATTCATAAGGGTATCTAGCTTCAGCAATTCGAAGAGTTTTTATTTAGTTTTCAATCACCGTGACAGAAACTGTCAAAGATATTTTTTTATTACAAACAATATGAATGTCATTAATATTATGTTGTTACACTAACACTTAATTGGATGTGAGGAGCTAATCACTTGTCTTTCAAACACAAACTGTTAGAAATATATGTATACAATAGATTCGAAGGGTCCGCAAGCTAAAATAATATATTTTAGAAAATCATACATAACTCAGTGTGTGTTTAGTTAAGTGTGTGTGTGTGTTTGTGTGTGTGTCGAAAGTTTTTTGTTCCTCCTTTTACGTCATCTTCGATGTCGTCGTCTACATATCTCTGTGAAGATGAAAGTAAGCAACTCGTCTCAATTACTAACACTCAGAAAATTTTTTTAATTAACTTTAAAAAAATTTTAAAAGCACTGAAAAACAACGCAAAAACATGCGATCGCAGGACAAACAATAGAAAAACAGCGGTAGAACACTACAGATAACAAGTTAAGACCGCTGAACCCCTTGTGGATAACATATAAGCAGCTTTAAAGTATTATATAACGACGTTAAAATTTTCTGAAATGTTAGTTAACAGGTTTAGACCGCAGACCTTCCATTTTAAGATCTTCAATGTTTCGAGTGTTTTGAATAGATGATAAGGAGCAGCAGACATAAGGAGCAACAGAGATGCGGGAGCATCAGGAAACTTTCGAAACAAATGGCATTTTTCAAGAGTATGCAATGGCATGATTGTAAAGTAAAATAAAAAAGTAAAAGCCTTCAGTTAATGCATATCTGCCTAATCGATAATTTATTATAAATAATTATTTTTGTAGGAAGTATATTTAATAATAAAAAGTAAACAACCTATTAGAACAGCTTTCCCGCTAGAAGTTTTT
The DNA here is from genome assembly GCA_010014905.2 of Druon quercuslanigerum. Lineage (NCBI taxonomy): Eukaryota > Metazoa > Arthropoda > Insecta > Hymenoptera > Cynipidae > Druon > Druon quercuslanigerum. The sequence goes on from JAAAKG020050958.1 coordinate 73,087, forward strand.
TATTGTTCAAAATTCAACAGAATCCCTATGAGCTTAAATATATGAAGGCGTGACTCTCAAGAAAAAAATTTCAGCATTTATTTGAACAAAAATATTTATATTTATTCATTCAAACAATCGTAGTACATCATTAAGAATTCTTGTGAATTTCATCAAACAATTTCCGGATAGTGGATAGTCTGTTGGCAAATAAGGCCTTACACAGTTTTTTTTGCGTTACATTTTATCACAACAAGATTCGTCCGCTGTAACATCAGAATTACTTCTTTGATATTTGATAAGATTTTGTGCTAATGCACAGCTAATCATACACATTGGAAGCTGTTGATTAACGTAGCTAAACATTGCGCTTATATA
>JAAAKG020050959.1:0-42757 GCA_010014905.2 Druon quercuslanigerum
TCCCTAAATTCTTACACTTTATTTTAATTATAGATACAGAATAAACCAAATATTGATATCAAAAGTCTCTCCGTGTAGGGAAACTCACATAACGGCTTTGTTGAAATGAAGAACAATTGAATTCTAGATTAATCTAAAAAATTCTACCACCCTTTCCTTACATTACTCCCTTCCCAGCCGAGTGAGACACGACTATCCCGAAAAGGAAATGGCTTAATGGTGCAATAATAATCTAAATAGATTGGTTCAGAATCATCCACAAATATTATTTCAGCATTTTACTTAATCTAGTCTTTTTTCCAGATAAAAAGGGTCTGGTAAGTAAATACAAGTATTCAGTCTGAGATTCTAATCATTTTAAGCTTTTCTGCGAATCCAAACAATTTTGAAAAATATTTGTCTTGATAACTAAGTATGAGAATGTAAAATCCTGTTCAAAATGTAATACATTAGCCGATTTAAATGTTAAATAAAACATATGGTTACATGTGAATTTTAAATGCTAGACAAGTTTCCCTCTCCCATTCGCGATTTGCTTAAGAGCACCCTTAAACTCGAATGGACTATGGGGTATTGTTAGCACTAAAAACTTATTCTGAACGCAGTTAAGGAGTAGATGGAATACTCTGAAATAATAGGTTTTGTAATAGCAGAATTGTGTGTCTGCAATTGTTTATAGCTGTACTATGGACGCTTGCATCACGTTTCTGTGAGAGGGAGATTTAAGGGTGAGAGGGGGAGGGAGGGGAGGTGAAAAGAGAGATGGACGGATGCTAGTAAAAGTGGACAGATAGATAAAGATAAAATGTAGATAGATACAGAGAGAGACAGAGAACGAAAGGTTCGCTCTACGCCCGGAATTCGAACGAATCGAGAGCACAATAGACTTTAAACAGGAAACGACGGATAGGATCTTGAGAGTGAATTCCAAAGATAATAAGAACCTTCCTACAGTCTAACTCATTTTGCATCCTCGTATTTTTCATCCTTCTTACACCAGAATCCGTTCTCTTAAAACTTCTTATAATTCACATCTCGAAAAACTAAAATAAAAAAATTAAAAATTAATTGATAATTCGATAAATAACTTTGCATCCTTTTCGTATATGATTAGGAATTGATTTGATAATTTATGACACAGTTTAATTCTATGAAATTAAAATATGATTGAACTCTGCTTAACCAAAGAAGTCGGTCACAGGCTTCACATCAGAAATTGCTCTCAAAGCAAGGGAAATAGGGTGATATTAAACGAAAATATGTTTACAAATTTCTTTTAAAAGAAATGATTGCAGGTACTATAATCATTGAATTCAACACGATCAAAAAGATAAAATTTATAAAAAAGTGAATTTATATCGAAATACATCAATGCTTAACCAAATCGTTGACTTTCAACTAAAATATATCAGTTTTCAACCAAAGTGGAAATAAATTTTCGACAAAAGAGTTCTGTTTTTAAGCTAAAACGTAAAATGTTTTAGAAAAAGTTTATTTCTAAACCGAAAAAAATTATTTTTCAACAAGAACGTTAATTTTCAACCAGGATGATCATTTTCTATGAAAACGACGAATTTCCAGATAAATACAATACTTTTCGAACAAATAGTTGAATTTTCAATAAAAAAAAAAGATAAATGTTAAACCAAAAGGTGAATAGTTTAATTTCCAGTTTAAAAAAATAATTTTGAACATAACAAACGAATTTTCAAGAAAATAAAGTTAATTTTTCAACCAAGGAGCTGAATTGTCAACTAAAATAATAAATCTTTAACCATGAAAATTTATTTTTATTAAAGTAGTTCAAACTTTATTTAAGTATAGATAGATTTTCAACAGAGATTAATTTGCTACCAAAGAATACGACTTTTCAACAAAATGCATAAACTTTTAATCAAATAGTGGCATTTTGCACTAAGCCGAACAATTTTAAACCAAAAATGAAATAGTGAAATTTTTAGTTAAAAAAATGAATATCAAAAAAAAAAAAAAATTATCAACAAAATAGTTCATTTTGCAACCAGGGTGTGTCAACACGTACCGAATAATCGGACAAGCCATACCAAAATTTCGGTAAAACTAGCATCAGCCGAATAGAACCACTAGGTTTGGGTAATTCATTTTGTATTCAAGTAATGGAATGAGAAAAAGGGGAAGTTTCTGAAAAAGAAAGGAATTTTTTTGAAAAGGGGAAAAAGAGAAGAATAGGGGAAAGAGTGTGAAGCATGCAATTATTTTTATCTGGGATTCGTAACATGGAGTTAATGATAAATAAGTATGAATTTTGATTTCATTATTGCTCTCTTTATCCTGGTTATTGTTAACTTAGCAGACGGCAAAAAGATACAGATTATTATTGGATAACAACAAAATTCAATTGAATGTCAATTGAACAATTTTTTAATTTTCACCGGGCCTGTTAGCAGACCCTTGTTGACAAAGAGAATCGGATCGCTTTCATGATAAATTCAGTGTGCGTCATGTTTGTGAAAATATCTAGAAAAAATTCGATAAGACAAACTGATTTCGTGACTATCCTGGTCGACAACACGAGATTTCGAGAGGCAGATGAAGGTTCGAAGAATTATACTTCTTTTGGGAGGTTGCTTTTTCTTTTATTAGAGACTTTTCAGACGTGACAGCTAGGAGAATAGTGTAAGATTCGGTCACTCAGTGTCTTCGATTTCGATCTTTCAGGATGACCCCCATAAGCATACATAAACCATATTAAGGCATAAACTGAAGGGACACCGAAAGCTAAGGCGTGGCAAAAGTAACTTAGGGAGTCAACCGCGAGCCCAGGAATCGATCGGCGGAAGTAGTAAGTTGTTCCGTCTCTCTTCCTCTTTGGGGGTTTCCAACCCCGACTTGGGAATCAAACGGAAAAATACAAATGTAAATAAAAATTATAATTAAAATTAATCTAAACCCAGGCAAATCTTAACATAAGAAATATGCTTGTACAAGAAGATGCTTTTATAAGGGAGAAAAAATGTTTTAAAATATTGTAAATTTAATAAATTTAAATAATTTTCAGATTTCGATATTTTCAAATTCATTTCTTTAGTCTCTAAATTTGAAATTGTAAACTTTCACATTGAACCAGTGACTCATTTCTCCTGGAATTTCAGTGTCTCTTCACTGATTAGGCCCAAGTGCATTTTAACTAATTGATGTCATGAAAAATGAGTCACTGATTTTTAGTGAAACTGGGTTGCTACAAAATCCCAATATCGACATTCCCTGACTTTCTCTGACTTTTCGATGCACAGTTTTTCATGTTCCCTGAGAACAGATATATAAGAAAAAAATACGTGAAATAAACAAATTTTCAACCAAATAGTTGAGTTTTTAACTAAAAAGATCAATTTTAAACCTTGTTTTAAACCAACAACAGAAAATATTAAATTTCCAGTTAAAAAAATTAATTTGCAATTAAGAAAAAAGAAAATTTCAACAGAATAGTTCAAATTTAAACCGACGTGGTGAATTTTCGATGCAAGAAATTAATTCTCTACGACAAGTGTAATAGTTGATAATATTTCCACAAAAAAATACTTTCATTTTAAATAAAAACAGTTGAATTAAAACAAAAAATACAAATCTTTAACAATTTAGTTGAATCCTTAACAAAAACAGAATAATTTTTGTTAAAAAAAGATGAATTTTCAACACAAAATATTAATTTTCGGACAAAATAACTGATATTTCCACTCAAAACAGACGACTCTAAAGAGAACTAATTAATTTTAAACTAAAAATTTTACTTCCCGGCTATTTCCGGTTCCTGGAAAAAATAGAGATGACGCTAAATAGAAGAAAAATAGATTAAGATTGTTAATAAAATTTGAATCTATTTTTTAACTAATATCTTAATAAATTAGAATTCAAACAAGTTCTTGATTTCTTATAACACAACGTGTTTTTGACAACATGCTAATGAAAAGTGGATAAAGACCATTTGTAGTTTGTCCCTGAATCGTTCTCTTTGCTATTATGTAGGTGCCAGTGCTATATCGTCTTTCTCAAGTTGTCAATTTTATGTCTTAATTTGATTTTTAACGAATTTTTTATGCAATAAACCGATTTTCGCTAATTATTTTTTTATCCCTTTATGGACTCCCATCATTTAACACTGGAACACCCTTGAACGTTCATTATGTAGGTCACCTAGGGTCCAATTCAAACCTTGATTTTTCTCCGTTTTTGTTATTTCAAAAGTCTTTATAGCTTAATGAAAATAATTTATTTTCGCTTCGAAAAAATCTTGGCTTATATTGTGACAATAATGCAGTTTGCTTTGGTGGGCAAGATTGAAGAAAGCGCGAGCGGACAAGAGAAGATGATGAAGAAGAAGCGGAAGCGGAGGCGGAAGAATGAAAAGGGTCGAATTGGCAGAACAAAAAAAATATAAGATATAAAAAAATCTAGTGCTGAAGAAACTTGAGATTTCCAGATATAAATTTCTATTCAGCTTGGCCGCTTACATCGAGGTTTACTTGAAATAACAAAAACTGAACTGCAAATTAAAGCACTCAAAGTGGAACTCGTTTGAATTTCAAACTTTTTAATTAACCCTCCCTTTGAACACATATTAATAAAAATATTTTTTTTAAACATGTCCCTCTTATAATACAGTACAAAATTAAAAGTAAAAAAACTAAATAAAAAGATGAAAATTAAAATAATGCCATCTTTTAATTCAGAAATAAAATTACTAAAGTTTCATCCCTCCGACCTCAATAAAAATGATTAAAAAGGCCTCATTCAATTTTATTAAATTGAAAACTATAATTTCCTCTATTTCAACTCAATAAAAATGTTTAAAATACCTATTTTCTCACCTTTAACCCTACAAAAATGTTTTAAAAACCAAACATTTTCTCTTCCAGTTCGGAAAACAATTAAATACCAAAATACGTAAATCCTTTAAGTTGAATTATTTTCATTTTTAGTGGTTTAAAATTAATCATTGTTAATTTTTTATTCATGCATTAACAATTAACACTTACGAAAATAAAAAAATGTTAAAGTGTAACGATCTAAATTGAAACATTTAATGTTTAAATTTAGCACTTTGAAATATTAACGATTCAAGGCTTTTTATTACAAAAAATTCAATTTCAAGTTATTTAATTTTTAATATCATTTTAATTTATGCATAATTGCTAATTTTAAATTAATAGCAAAATAATGTTAAATATGAAGAAATTCGTTTTTATTAAAAAAGGTTTCTAAATTTTCAATCGGACGTTTAATTTTTATTTATGTATCGCGTGATATGAATTATGTGACATTTGAATTGATCTGATAGATTTTTCTTCTATAAATTTTTAAGGGTTCACGATAAAAAAAAATTCTCTTTCGTATCCCGGGGTTTCTGGATCTCAAAAATTCCCGGTCATTTCTCGGTTACCTGATCACGGGACCATCCTATATATGTACTTTATATGCTATATCTATACGTACTATGTCATTACTGACAACGTTTTTCAATCATCAAAGATCTTTCGTATTCCATCAGTTCAATAACTATGCTACCCAGAACTTCAATCTTTTATATTATCCTGCCTATATTTCCGGATATCGGACCCGGGAGAACATGCAATTCTCTCACGATTTTCCCCGCCTCTTGGCAAGCAGATCTGAAAATTTATTTTTACGTGGAGGAGTTACTGAAGTTTAAATAACTCTCAAGTAATACAGGATGATATTAAAGGACAAGCTTCACCTGTCATATGAAAAAGAAATGTAATTTAAAATGTCATATTTTTTATTTTAAAAAATGAAGTGTCTCGTAGTCCCGAAATTCGGGATGAGAAGTCAATAAGCTCGAATTTTCTGGACGACTAGTCCATCCCCTTTTTCAGCTCCCCTAATTTTTTGAGACTACTATCAGTTCAAAAAATTTAGATACCTCATTTTGTGTACAGATTATAGTGAAAATCTCAGCATTAAAAAATTCTAAAAATATGGGACAAAGTACTGTTGCAGAGGAAGATTTCTTCTATACTGATACATAGTTTTAAAGTTTTCAGTGGAATAGCAATTATTTGTTGGCGAGTGAAAAGTAAAAAACTACCATTATCTTACCATAATTTCAGAACACTTAACTATGTTTCTTTTATCCTTTCTGCCTATATACATTAGTAAACTTTAGAATCACAAATAATAATTTATTAGAAAGTTAATAACAAAAAAGTATTGAGGTGACATCTTCAAGAATAAAGAACGCACGGAGATAATTCTTGAAGCAAATTTCACATTTTTGACTTCTGAAAAGGGTGCATGTTGTGCCAAAAAATATAGGCAAAACCTTCATCTGCTACATGTACCTTGTCCCATACTTTTGGAATTTTTTTCTGTTGAGATTTTCACTATAATCTGTAGAAAAATCAGGTATATAATACATTTTGTGGACAGATATCAGACACAGCCTATAAAAAAACATCCGGAATGAAATCTGTTAGATCACATTTTCTCTGGCTTTGAGCTTTCAAATTCAGTCTTTATTGATGGATGTATGCAAATACAATTTTTTGCGATGAAAGAGAGGGGGGTGGAGAGTTTTGCAATTCAAATTAAGAGCTGGAAACATATCGGATATATTCTTTGATACCCGCAAGGTGTGAATCACTTCAATGAAAATTCAATAGCTTTGGCCAAGATTTGTAAACAACTTATGATTACTCAACATAATCAAAATACTATGGATTAGTAATGATCAGTGGGAAATTATATTTTACATAAAAAATCTCAAAGAAATATGTATTTGTGTTTGATTCTCAACCAACAGAAAAAGTAATAATCCAATCACACATTTCTAAAAATACTTAATTTCATAAATATCTTTTAAGCATTATTTAAACAAAAAATAGATATCTCCATAAATTAGGGTAAAAATGTATGCTTTAATGAAAAGAAATCCTAATGTTATTCATTATAGGTAATCCTGCAGTGTAGACATAGTATTTCGAGAATTCTTTCAAGATCGAAATTAAATGTCCTTCCTCAGATGAATCATTTTATACACCAAAATCAGATCACAAAAAAATTTTGAAATCCCTTTTAATAATAAAAATCATAGAAAACCTTACGCTAATTTAGAAACATTTGTCCTTTTCAAATAATCTTGGGCTATTAAATTTAAACTTTTAAAATATCTAATACATTATACAATATATTTTAAATTTTTAGAATATTTCAAAGTATTTCAATATTTCCAAATATTTCAATAAATTACGTGTTTCGTTTTGGTAGCGATTTTACCACTGAACGCTTTTTAAACAAAAGTCATTAAATTTAAAAGGTTCATAATCTTTTAAGAATTGTGGCTTAAGTTGGCGTTTTCAACAAAAAAAAAAGGCCTTTTTAAAGTAAAAATCATTATAACTGGGACAAGGTTAAGAATCACAAAAAATTTAGATTATTTTAATGTCTTTCGTCAGAAATTTGTATTTTTTCTTCAAGGCAAACTAGATTTCAAAAAAGATTCACTGATTCACTTTCGATTATGCTGGCGTGTTACACAAAAAACTGGTATTAAAAAAAATTCAATATGATTTGAACCAGACTTAAAATGCTTGATCAATTTTTGATGACGTACGTTTGCAAATTTCAGAGAAGGTTAAAAAGAGCATGGGCTGGTCGCCGCAAAATTTTTTCACGACTAGTCAAGCTTATGAAAAATATTTGACTACTAATCCCGAATTTTGAAATGAGACACTTCGCACAATTTACAAGATTGAACAATTTCTAATCTGTTGATGTTTTTCTTCGGAAATTAATATTTGCATTACATTACATTTTTAAATAAATTAATTATAATTTGAAACAAGAGTTCGAATCTTTCAAAAATTTTAGATTATTTTTGTATATTTTGTCGGAAATTAGTATCTATAATAAAACAATTATATTTGAGTGATGATACAAAACTTTTCTAAGAAGATGTACAATTTTTGAGCCATTTAAGATTATATTAATATTTTCCATCAGAAATCGGGTATTAAACAAAAATCGTTTTTATTTGAAAAATTATAAGCTTACTCAGATTATCGTTTATATTATTTAGTCAATGGTTTGTAACGTTTTTGTCACGTTTTATACTACAAAAACATTAGATATAAAACAAGCTTTCTCAACTCAAATAATTATTTTTTAATGCTAGGTGAATAAAATCAACAATTTTCTGCAGAACAATTGGTTCCTTTTCTATTTTGTCTATTTTCCATTTTATTCGAGACTGTTTCATTTCGAGTAGGATTTTCTCGAAAGGATCCGAAACACGTCCCTCGGTTCACGAGGATAACGACCAGGCAGATGGCCGTTCCCTAAAAGCGATGAAGTACAAGCAAGGATCCCCACGATAAATACATAAAGCGCGACACGGAACCACTCGCATAAATAAATGTGGCGGCCAGATGTGCCAGATTTTCCCTTGCCTCTCCTATCATCCTTTTCTTCTGAGACAGCAAGAAGAAGGCAATTATTCATCAGTTCAAGAAAAGAGAAGAAGAATAAACGAAAAAAAAAAGATGAGCAAGATTCCCCCAATCATTTTGCTTGTTTACTATCTGTCTTTCCCTGTTTGCTAAAATTCAATTCTTTTCCATTTGGAAGACTCTAGAGTCTAGAAGTCTAGACTAGAATTCTAGATGTAGTCACTATTGATTGGAACAATTTTTTCGAACAATATTTTAAAATATGTGTTTCTTTATCCAAAGTAACTATTGGTGCTAGTATAAGCAATTTTGAAAACGAATTTAAATAAAAATAAGTATCCTTAAGTTTTTGGGATCACTCAAATCAAATTTTATAAAACAATTTCCAAATTCAAGTTGGCAAAACCATTACGGAAAATCGCTCTATTGAAATATAATAGGCATTTCAAAGATTTATAAATAGATTTTCAAAATTAAGAACTCTTCAATTTTAAATATTCACAATTTAAAGTTCTACAATTCTTAAGAATAGTAATTTAAAAAATCGCTGCGAAGCACTGTGGATGTATTCACTATGGAGCCGAAACGTCTGATGGACATCTTCTTCATCATTTACGCACCCCAAAGCGTTAAAATCAAAAATTAATATTAGTAATTAATATTACTCGGGTGTATTTATTTGTGATCATTTTATGAGCATTTTGATTTCTCGTAGGTATCAAATAAATTTGCATCCTCATAGGGAAGGTTTTCTATAACAAAAGAAAAAATGGATACTTTCAATATTTTTCAAGCTACTGTTTCTGTCTTATCAAAAATCTTATTTTCTTAAAATCAGAAAACACAACAAAATTTTAATCTATGTGTTCTTTTACACATAGATCGCATTCTCGAAGACGCGCACAAACATGTTAGATACAGTACGGTAGTATTTCTAATAAGAGATACGATTTTTCATATAAACAGATTACAGGAATTTTTCTAAACTTTGTAAGTCAATACTGGTGGGTCATAAAAGTTTCAACAATATGTCGATCTATGCGTCACGAAGATGAGAACAAATACAATAGACAAAGTATGGCTGTATCTTGAATATAAATAAAGGTTTTCTACTATCAAACAAAATATAGAACAAGAAAATATTCATTTTTGACGACTTATATTTTAAGGGTACGTAATGTTGAACACTTTTTTGAATAGTTTTAATTTAATGTTTCGGTTGGGCCTTGGTGCACCCTTAAATCTTACCATTTTTATATAAAAATACCAATTTTGGGGGAATCAAACCAACATACCCTAAAGCTGGTGAAAAATGGTAAATTATATTCTTTGTAATGCTCTGATTTTATATTAAAAATATAAATAAATGTAAATCACAAATGTGACATAACAGAAAATTGTTCGCGATTGTAAATCTTCTTGGAAATCTAATGACTTTTCTTTAAAATAACAGATTTACTGTAAAAATCATTAATATAACCTGAAACTGTTCTAAAATAGTATATCTTTTGCTACTATAATCATTTTTATTTCAAAATAATAATTTACGGTGTAAAATGCTAAACGTAACCGAAAATGGTTAAAAAATTATTAACCTTCAAACATATGTGATTGAAAAATGGTTAATATTTGAAATCTAATAACTTTTTAATAAAAGTAGCCATTGCCGTGTAAAACGGTAACATAATATAAAATTGTTATAAATTGGGAATTTAATTGATGATTTTTAATTAAAAATACTAACTTCCGGCGAAAAAAACCTAACCATTTTTTAAATATTAAATCTTCTTCGAAAGTGTCTCATTTTAAAAATGCTTTTAAAAAATAATACCTAGCGCAAAGCAATAATATATAACATGTATAGTATTTTCAATAAGTTATCGAACAGTTTGAAAGTTTTAATTTTGAACACACAAGAATACTTAAAAAGCACAACATTTGTAAAATTTTCGTAAGAGATTTTTCTTAGATTTAATTTAAAAATATTTAAATTTCAGATATAAAACTTCAAGTTAATGAAAAGCCAATCAGGTTTTCAATATATCAACTTGGTGTTTGTATTTTTTGCGCAAATCTTCGACAATTTTCTTTTTTTCTTTCTTTAGATATAAATCTGGTTATGTTCCAAGTGAAAATAAGCAAATTATTTAAAGTTCTCATAAGTTTTAATAACTTTATTTACATTAAAATGATTAAAATACTTATAAATAATTACTTTTTTTGAAAAGTTTTCCTCCCAAGTAAAAAAGTTCACGCTTCAAGAGATGGTAATAGTTGTTTGTGAAATAAGTTTATGCTTGTGCTTTATAGTATGAAAGCTATTCAGATAGAGATGATACATTTGAAAAATCAATACCTAATTATTTAAATTTTACATTAATAATCGCTCTCTCAATATAGTTATTAATTTTTAAGTATATCCTTAAAACTTAAAAATTAAAGTGAAGTTTTTTTCCAAAATGTGGGGTTAAATTGCAGAAATATTTGCTTTTCAAATTCAAAACGGTAAAAAAAAATGTAATTTGAAGTACTTAGGATTGGTAAAATATCAAATTAAAAGTCTTAAATATTGTGCAATTTGAAAACAGTAATATTTAAAAGTGAAGTCCATGTTTACAATATATAATTAAAAAATGTTTTAATAATAAAGACGTCTCCTCAGCACGTTAATTGCTTTTTAACCTGTCTCACTTTCACAATTTATTTTCTCGTAAAATTCGAAAACTTTACAAACAAGTACTGCAAACTGCTGCACAGACAAATACATATAAGTGATTATTTTAATTTGCAGAAAATGCAATACGAGTATATAGCTGGTGAATAACTCAAAATTTTAATAACAATGTGGATTAACATAATAGCCGAGGATTTACAGTGATATTAAATTTAAACCCTGCCCGTGTATTTCAAATAAAAAATTAATAACACCAAATTAAAACTGAACACACTAGAAAATTACCAACTGTTTAATTCAAGCCTATACAGGAATGTGAAGTGTTCGTAATTTTGACAGCAATTACGTATTGATGTTGTAAGTGTCATGAATGTTGGAAATTACGGAAAATCACAGTAAAATTACAAACAAGAGCAGTTCATGTCGAGACATGAAAATTAAGAACATGTATATGGTAAAGATTGTTTTTGTGAATAGAAAGAGAATGAAATCGCCCCTAAACCTATAAAATAGTCACTTAAACCATAAATAAAGGCTTTCAAATATAAATCCATTTGTAGTTAATATTATAATTTCAAATTAAATGCGTAATCATTTTACATAATTTCCAATAAGGAAAATTTATTTAAAATTCTTTTATAAGCACGAGTTCTTTTTTTTAAATTGTTGAATGAAGCAAAGTACTTCCGTATGACTACAATATAAAACCAGTTATACAACCATGCTAATTTTTAATAACAAATATAATAATATATTCATAATGGAAAATATTATTTCTGTACACTTCGTCTGCTACTTAAGAAAGAAATAGATTTTTCTTCAATTCTAATCAAAGTAAACATATTATGAATTTGAATATTATTATAATTTAGGTAGGTAAGTAATTACCTGAGCCAATCCATTACAGAAATTGCATTTTATAAAGGACTTTTTAAAACACTCGAGAATTTTATCCGTTTACTCTATCTAGATTATGAAATATCAGGAGAAAAGCGAAGGGAGGTAAAAAAAATACCAGATCGTTTTTTAATGGAGCGAAGAACTTAATCGAAGATTAATGCAAGGTACAATGAATGCTAGTCGGATTCAGTGCCTAAAGCTACCTACTTTTCCACCAGAAACGCGGCAAATGCTCACCGAGGAAGCTACGATCACAAAGGGCACGTGAAATATTTCCTAAAGCCCCAGGCACTCAAGCATAGTTCTCTGCTAACTCACAGGTGAAGTCTTCATACTATACATTTCAAGCAATTTACTTTTATGCAAAATATTATAAATATATCATCACTGGTCTTTTCAAAAATTATATTTTCCAATCAAACTGATCTTTCGCTAATTTCTTCAATAAACTCGGCAAAAAAATTCTTTAAAAAATCCAGGCTATTTTCCGATCAAAAATTACATTCATTTCAGATGACTTTTAACTTTTCTAATAATAATTATTCAATACCAATTGCTTTTTTGTATGCGAAACAGGAAAAATAGGGTGCTTTTTTTAAAAAATAGGAAATAACAGAGAACATTCTTTTAAACCAAAGTAATAATAAGTACTATAATCCTTAGATTTTAAGTAGCAATAGATTTCATTTTCAACAGAATATGTAGTAAAGTTTTAATAAACAAAAAATTTAATTTTCCACAAAAGAATTGAGTTTTCAAGCTGAGAAGTCGAATGTTTAGACAAAATTTTACTTTTGAAACCGAAAATATGAATTTCCAATATAAAATTTATTTTGAAACAATCAGTTGGATTTACAATCTAATAGTGCAATTTACAAGCCAAAAAGGTTACTTTTATATCAAAAGATAAATTTCCAATCCAAAAGAATGAATTTTATATCAAGATAACTGATTTTCAACAAAACAGTTGAATTGTCGACCAAAAAACATAACTTTTTAAAAAACAGTGGAATTTTCAACAAAATAATTAATATTTCCACCAAATAGTAGAACTGTTAACCAAATGAGATTCAATTAAAAAGAATGAACTTTGAACCATAAAAGATCAGTTTTCAAAAAAAAAAAAAAAAGATAACTTTTCCACCAAAAAATGAATTTTCAATCCAAAAGGATGAATTTTCGATCCAAAAAGATGAATGTTCAACAAAACGTTCAAGCAAAAAGTAGAGTTTTTAATCAAAATGTGTGAATTGTAAAAGTAAATATATTTAGATTTTGGACTTTCGATAGTAACATTTTTTTCGAAAAGCGAGAAGATACTTATTGGAAGAGTAAAAACATATCTGAAAAATTTCCGGTTTTCAAATAAACTCTACGTTTTTTCCCAATGTTAAAAATTCCCGGTTTCCTGTTCAGTGGTCACTCGGAATAATAGAGGATTAGCAGAAAAAAGGGATTAGTAAATAAAAAGTGAAGTGAAAAGTTGGATCAAAAGTTATTTTTCTCAAATATATCATATAAAAGAAAAGCTTATATTTTTTATATGCAGTTTAATTTCAAACAACAAAATATATCCTTGTTGATATTTCATAATGATTTAAAGGTATATTAAGATATTTTTTATGGGAAAGCAATGGCCTTCAAAGCTTTTCCTGCGGATATGTATTGAGCATTGAGGCATTAGATTGGCTCACATGTCACTGAATTGTTTGAATCGCATTGCTGAAGGTATTGCAATGCATCATTGAATTCCAATGACGCTTTTGGTTATGTCTCTCTGTTGCGAATAGCAGATGCAGGATTCTGTGTCTGTCCAATTTGACTAAATATTATATATGCAATTTCAGAATAATTCTCATTCCAGGTTCAATTTACTTAGAATCGTATTATACATACTGATTATACTAATACTTAATATTGTAATATGTATAACTATACAGATGTAGAAGAATTAATATTTAGAATCACTTTGTATAACAATTACTAATAGTAAATTAATTCCAGGTTTGCTTTATCCTAATTCGAGGCGAGAAAATTTTTAATATAAAATGAAAATTTCGAATAACTGAATCATTTGAAATTTACCTAGGATGGAAAAAAGGTTTTATTCTCTTACACGCTTTCAAAATGCTTAATAAGCTTTCCATTTGTTGTTTTTATTCTAAAAAAATTTACATTTTAATTTAAATATTTTAAAATCTTTCAAAGTTAAAAATTATTTTTCATTCTTTTCAAAACCTCTAAATACCATTTGAAATAATTCAAAGTTTTCCTTTTTTTTTTTAATCCTGTAAAATAAAATAATTGTCCTCAAGTGTTAGAGATTCTTTTTGGACATATTTGTAATCTTTAATACGTAAAATTAATATTTTTAAATATAAGCCGACTCTTTTTTTATTTTACCTGAACTCTTATAGTCGACATCGATAATTTTTGGTTACAATTTGGTTATCTCTTTAGAGGTGTGAGTAAGTTTACTAATTTATCATATAAGACGTATCTTTAACTTATTTTGCTTTAATTAATTTAATGTTTCCTATCAATTTCACCTATAATGCACGTATTAGTTGGTCCCTTGATGAGCGTTATTCGAGATTTCACTGTACATGTAAATAAAATTACTTATTTTGAAATTTTGATTTACCTAATTGATGGTACAGAAAATTGGCAATCTTTAGCAATAGATAAACACATTGGTCTCACAACCAATCAGATTTTAGGTATGATAGCCGGATTTTTTTGGATACAAATAAAGCTCAAAAGGAGGATATTTGTCACGAAATATCGGTAGAAACAAGGCAGATTTTTTCACTTACGTGTAGACTTCCCTTCGGAAACAATATCTGCGAAATCTCGCGAGAAAATGTTACAACAAACCACTAAAGAAAGCACAGGCATTTTTCGAATCTTAAAGTCTTGAAATTTAAAAGCGTCAAAGAATAAAAAACTTTCTAATTTGGAAAAATCAAAATACTCATATAAAAAATTAAACAGTTTTCTATATTATTAAAGCTTTAGGATTCGAACCCGTCTAAATATTAAATCCATAATTTATAAGGCAATCAAATTTAAACTCCTGCAATTTTATTTAACATACTTTAACAATTGTAAGATTTAAAATATAAAAGAAAACCAGTTTTTAAAAGTCTGGATATCAAAGTCCGACGATAGGACCCTTTAAAATTGAAAATGTTTAAAAACTGAATTAGGCCTTTAAAAATTAAAGCCTCTGAAGCCTTAAATAATTAATCCTGTAAAAAGGACAAGGTTTGTAATAAATAATAATTTATATGAATATAAAAAGTATAGTATCAAATAAAAGAGTTAATTTTTATAAATGCAGACACTTTTAGCCCCTCCAACAATCCCACTTAAGTTGAAAATTGCCCCAGGTACTTAAGCGATTGCAGTAAGTATCTTATCATTGAATTATAATAGTTCCCGGAGCAACGAGTCGCGTGTAACGAGACTCACGAGCGAAAGTACTATTTATTTCAAGACCTGACTTTACCATTAAAAAAATATGTACTCCCATTTCATTCGGTAAGTTGATTCCTAAATAAGAAAGAAGAGAAAGACAAAAATTGAACGATTGCAATTAAACAAATCATTCGCCTTTAACTGCACCGTTAGTTACCTCGTTGACTATCCTAAAATCTAAAGTGCACTACGGCGTACCGTAATTACCTGCCGAAAGAAATAGTGGAACTTCCCTCATAAAGCGAGGCGTTCATCAATTTTTAAATAGGTTTAATTCGGTCACAAGCCCGAAGTCGAGGCAAATCGAAATTTATAATTTAACTTCCTTTACCAACCTGAATTATAGAAAAGTCCATTTAAAACTAAAGAAAAGTTCGTAATGCAAATACGATCAATCTCGAATTTAATTAAATTTTATTAATCATTGAGGAGTAGGTTATAGATTGGCAGCTCTTTTCAATCCAATTCTGCAAAATTAGAAGTTGTCTTTCAATGAAATGTTTGACTTTAGAAACTTTAGGTAATACTTGATGCTTAACAATCCAAAGCCTTTTAAGTTGGAATTTATTTTGAATACAACATTGCAATATAGATTTTTGGCGGTGACATTTGATTAGATGTTTCGATCAATTTCAGTGGAAATTTAAGGTAAATGCAACTCGAGAATAATTATACTCTCCCACCTATAATAATATTATCACGCTCAATTATTCCGTCTCGTCAAGCAAATAATCGTACCTCACTCTCGAGAAAAGAGTTATTACACTACATCGTCATATATATTTTCTCGATTTTTACTCTCCCTCGCAGATAAATTCTTAATCAAATCTCCGTTACTTTTAATCATAATATCATGTCTTAATTATTTACCAGAAAAAATTCAAACTGTATCGTAAATTTCAAATGAACTTTCAATATGAATTAATTCCGAGATTTACTTTAGTCCCTACTTTCCTACTTCTATAGCAATATCGTGAGGATGTTTAATTTTTTAATACGTTTTTTCCCCACGAGATTTCAATAAAATTTAATTACCTACAAATTGAATTAGATATCCAAGCATGATTGAATTAGGAAAAAAATCAGGTAACCATAATATATACTATTAAAAATTAATGAAAAAGAGAAATGTACGTATGAAAAATTATATTTTCAAAACTTTTAACACTTAATTTCAAAGGTTTGTTTTGAAAAATTAAATTAACTTTTGAGGGCGAATTTAAATGGCATTGAATGTTTACGAAGATAGGAAAAGTAATTTAAATCATTTGAAATTGAAATAATTTCACTATGAGGGAAAATGTTGAAATGTTGTGGTATTTCTTGTTTACTAGACAAATGCAATGTGTTAAAGCAGCGCCTTTAACTACACGCGTCCATTTGTCGGCCCCCGGTTTATCAAAGCAATTTCCTGCCAAGTGATTTCGCGATAGTGCAATGAATGAGTCAAGTGCCTAGACCCTAATATAGTCGCATCACGACATTATTACGATTCCTCTGGCGAAAGCAGTTGGAATTTACTGCTGATGAAAGTGCAAGTTGTAATAAGTTAAAGAAATCATCTTTTGAAAAAATTTCAGGACCTATCATCTAAAGTAAGTTATTAAAATATAAATTAAACATTAGTCTTGAGAAGAATGTAGTTATCCAAGCTTTTATAAATTCAAACTGTTCATTTTTTACAATTCAGAGTTCAGAGAGAAAAGCATCTAGAACTGAAAAATACGAAACTTTCAAGCTAAACAATTTATTGTAGATCAAAGAGCACCTAGAATTTAACATACATTAGAAAAATAAAATGTCAAATATTTGAAAATGGACAAGGATAGATTGTAAAAGTTTAAAAAGATAAATTCTAAATTGTATTTTTCCACGGAACTAAGGATTTATTATAAAAAATCCTGGTCAATGTCTGGCCAACAAACATTTTTCTCATTACGTTATTGTTTTATCAACAAAATTGGAAACTAAAGTAGATTTTATCACATACAATTGCTATAATTAAGGAGGGAGAACAATAATTTAATGATTTGTTAATACTTGACAAAATCCATTTCAAACCAAGTCGCAGAATTTTTCAGTGATACTTTAATTGTAAAGGCCAGAATTCCAATCTTAACACTTAACACAGAAAATCAGCCTAACAGGCGGTTATAGTTTACACACAATATAAAAAAATAATATAATCCCATATAATATAATAATAATGACAATTTATTATTAATTTTAGATGTTAATTTTGTTTGTCTACTGGTCTATATCAATATTATTAAAATATTGATAAATCTTAAGATTGCGAAAAAAATATCTCTATCTCCGCAAAATTAACATCTAAAATGAATAATAAAATATTTTCTGGTCAATCAACCTAAGATCAACAATTAAAATAATGATAATATGGTGATAATATAATTTGCACATACAAATTTACGCGTAAAAGGATGTTCCGTTATGAGTGTTAATATAAAATTATTAATATAGAAAATATATAAAACCTTGTTTTTCGAAATCTGCTGGGAAGTTTTCAAATAATCAAAAATTAGCAAAATCAGGACACTGTGATTTGTTTGAAAATATGAAAAGTCCATACTTTCGCAAAAAGATTGTATACATGTATTTTTCGCCATATGTTGAATTTATCGGATAATTTTTCCTTCTAAGAATGAATTTTTAAATTTGTCTCTTAAACGATATATGCAAGATATCATAAATAAGGAGAAAATCTTTCGTGTGAAAATATTCCTGAATTGTAATGAATCCGGCCATTCCTTTATTGAATACCTGGGCTCATAAAATAATTTGCATTAAACGTTAATCTTATAAAATTATTAATGAATGCATGCCCCCAGTTTTTCACGGTCCAGGGTGGTCATTTACACGAGGAAATTTAAAAATAAAAATTAAAAACTTTCACTCCGAATTAAAAAATTTTGTTCAATAGAATAATTAAAATTGTAACGTTCAACGTTTTAATTTAGTACTCTGAAATATAGGCACTTTTAAATGGTTAAACATTGCTAAATTGTTCTTTTTCTAGCTTAAGAAACTCCTAAGGCTTGAATGGAAACAAAATTTTTAACTATGACATCTATGCATTGTTTAATTTTGAACAGATTCAGAAGTAAAACGTTTTTCATCAAACCTTTCAAATTTTACAGGCTTCTAATTTTTAATCGTTTAACTTTTCAGAATTGCATTTTAATATCTTTTAAATCGAAAATGAACGATTAAAAATAAACACCTATGATGGAAAATTTGTAAAGTAATGATTAATATTATAATATTGAATAAGTTAACGAATGAACTTCACATTTACAAAAAGTTGTAATAGAATTTATTTTAAATTTCATTAAATTATGTGAAATGAAATCTAATATATCAAGTGATCAGACATATTTTTTGACTGAAACCTGTAAAATTCTCGGTCAAAAAATTAGGCCGTGGCAACGTGTACCGAAATTTAGGTTCGAGTAGCCAGACTTTTTCAGTGAATATTTGTAACAAAATTTCAGTAAGCTGTCAAATTTCCGCATTCTGACATTCACAACACTTGAATCTGTGACAATTTTCTGGTTTTAAAATCACTCAAAAATTTTATGTTTGTTTTTACAGTATAATCTCTCGAAAAACAAATTCAGAATACGCTGTAATTTTGAATTCGTATTATGACGTTTAAATATCTCAGCAAAGAATATGGCTACCATTTTTGCAAACAAAGCACTTTTCGTTGTCGACTCACAAATTCTCAATAATGAATTCCTAACCCCAAAACTATAAAATATTATCTGACAAATTTTAGCCCCCATAAAAAAATAACTTGATTGCCTCATAATTGATAAGAATGTAAAAATAGTTTTTTAACTCCCTTAATCTAAATTTAAGTATCTGAACAAAAACCTGGACTTCACGTTATCGAAGTAACTAAAGTTGTAACGTCATTGACCTTGGCAATATAAACCACCCTTATTTTTCGGATTTGGTCCAGGGAGTTGTGAAATCGAACCCAAAGTGGCTGTCACACAATTCAAATGGAGAGGGTGTTTTTTTACGACCTCATCACCCGCATGACCTGCAGAGTTTCGAAGGCGTCATCTTACATTTCTCAGAGACCATACAAAACCGCTGTGACGAATGAAAATAAAATTCACCCCTGCTCACAGAGAACGCACTTACGCACTTATACGCACTCAAAACAGGGAGAAAAACGAGCTCCACACCTACACCACCTCGTGACACGGTGTGTCCTGTGTATCGATCCCGTACATACGAGACTCCAAGCGCCACCGCGACTTTTCTCGTGGGAGAGGCACAGGCCTGTTGTTTTATGAAAAGCCGGAAAATTCCACGACAAAAAAATGGTAGAAACAATTTCATGAAAATTCGGTACCAGGAATCAGAAAGATTCACGAGGACTATTGAAGAGGATTTCTGATCGTCCATTGCAGAAGGCACCGTCAAATTCGACTCACCCCGGTTGTCTGAATTTGACATTTGCAAAACCGAAAGGGGATGGATGTAATTTTCACGAAGTTGTAAAATTTTGAAGATACTTTTGAAAAAGCTGCATTTTCTTACCTTGATTTTTCACTGAGAAATCCAAACACTTTTCAACGAAAACACAACAAACACTGTTCACGCGGCGGCGACCCGAGCCCGACTGATAGGTGACAGGAGTGGGGAGAGGGTAGTTAGTCTCGACGAATCAGAGAATAGGGAACTGCAGCGCCATGTTTGATGATTTCTATTTTTCAGATTTTGCGCGTTAGCAATTTACGAGTGAACTTCTTCTTATGGTTCTTATAATATTATTAGAGTAGCAAAACTGTCAGGAAATCCAAGGATACTCTTTTGCGAGTCATTTGGGACTTCGATGGTTAGAACACGGTTAGAAAGTAAGACGCAGTAAGAAAATATCATTATCGGCGGAATTTGAACGGATCGGTATGGTAGGAACCTGATTGGACAATCGATTGATAATGGAACGATTAATCTTTTTTTGTCGATTTCAAATTTTGGCGCCAAAATTCTGTTGGTGAAGCGGGATTTCGAACATTTTAATTTTGTAACATAGAATATTTTATAAACAGAATAAAATAAAAAAGAGATTAAAATTGTTTAATTTTATATTGATTTATTTACTTCAATGAAAAACTTACTGGAGCACCCCGTCCACAGTTAAACTTAACAAAATAGTTGCATTTTTAATCAAATAATTGAATTTTTTAGAAAGCAGTAGAATTTTCAAAAGAAAATTAATTTTTAATCCAAAAGGACAAATTTTCTTTGCAAATACTCGACTTTTCAACAAAAAGATGACTTTTTAACAAAATAGTGGAATTTTCAACAAAGTAACTTAATTTTCAACCAAACAGTCGAATTACCAAAATCGAAGCACCAAAAATATAGAAGTAGTCTTCTCAACCAAATAAATGAATTTTTTAGAAGACAATTGAATTTTCTACAAAAAAAAAAAGATAAATACCTATAAGGCCACAAAACCTCATTTTATAAATTAAAGAAAACAATTTGAACTTCAAATTTAAAAATGTGTTATCCTTGACATTTATTTGAAGTACCCCCCATAGAAATTCCCTGATTTCCACGTTTTTTTCTGACTTAAGGCTACCCTGTTTATGTTTATAAAATAAAATCTAAATTAAAGTTTTTTCAATTACAGTAATTCAAACAGAACTACAAATTAAGCACTGAAAATGCAATTCTTTTGAAAGGTTAAACAATTTAAATCTAAATGCTTCTAAACTACTTCATTTTAAACTTTTTGTATTCTCTAAATTAAAACTAATCCTCTCTTTCAACACACATTCGTAAAAATGTTTAAAATAAAACATGTCCCACTTCCAATGCAGTAAAGAATCTAAAACAACAGGTGCCCCTTTTTATCTGAATGCTAAAAATTCCAAATCCCCCCGTCTTCACTCAATCAAAATCTTAAAAAGAAAAAATTGGCCTTTTCCAATTCAAAAGAACATTTATAAAACAAAATTTTCCCTCTGCCAACTCAATTAAAAGCTTCAAAACAAAAGAAGTCCCTTTTCCAGCTTGGAAAATTTTGAAAACCAAAATTTCCTTCCTTCCAACTCTATAAATAGACCAGGCATCCGTAAAAAAAAGGTCTTTTTACCGCATTAAGTAGGTAATGCGCGTTTTTTCCTAAAAAGGTTTATTAAGGGGTCCTGAATAAA
Source organism: Druon quercuslanigerum (assembly GCA_010014905.2). NCBI lineage: Eukaryota > Metazoa > Arthropoda > Insecta > Hymenoptera > Cynipidae > Druon > Druon quercuslanigerum. The sequence continues at coordinate 21,699 of JAAAKG020050959.1, forward strand.
ATTCCTAATTTTCTATAAATGACACCTGTGCGTCCCGGAGATATTTTTCAACAAAGTTTCAAAAATCATGTTTGCGTACACTGACCCGTCCCATTGCATTTTAGAGGAAATTGGGCAACTCCAAAATTAAACTGGAGGAAATTCTGAAAAATTTAAGGGCAAAAAAAATTTTCTATCTTCAACAGTTGCCGAGTGTTCAGTTTTTTCTAAATACATCATTTCTGCGTGAATTTGCATAGGTCGTTCTTGACAAAAAATTTCATGGCAGCAAATTCTGCGTAAATCTAACAAAAAATATAATCTTATAGCCTAAATATATCAAGAGTTATGACTTTTTATAAAAACATAATGTTTTTGCTATTTTGAGCTATTTATAGCCAAAAAAGTTTTTTCAAAACTGCTCGTTTCGTGCATATCTTACAGAAAAACTTGAAAATTACAAATTATAGAGGACCAAAATTCTGCGTAAAAAAAATGTTTTGGCTCAAGTAGGTCATGAGTTATGATCATGAAACTATGCCTCTTTCCATTCAGAAGTGCTCTGTAAGTGCTAGAAGATGTACTGCGACCTGCATTTAAGCATTTTGGTGGCATGTATGCATTTGTAGTTCATTACAACTAAACTTTTTCTCCTTTTTTGTTGAAAAACAATCGATTGTGCAACAATTGTTTAAATAATACACTTCACTCTACCATTTCTATACATATTTGATGTATTTAAGGTTGAAAGTCCCAGTAATCGTGAAACTTAGTTATAATTTGAATATATCATTAAAAATATATGTTAAAAGCAACATCTGATGATAAAAACCACTTATTTTTAGCATTTTAAACATAATATGAACAATTAGTTCACAACGTTTTTTTTCGAAGAAAAAAACGTTGTGAACTAATTGTTCATAATATGTTTAAACTATATGGATCGATCGGAGAAAGAGAAGAATTTTTTGCTTCTTTAATGAGAAGTTTTTTGTTCTAATTTTTATTTTTAGCATTTTATAATAGCCACCGAAATTTAATTTATTCAAATTAAATAAAAAGCAAGAAAACTAGTCTCAAGATTACTGGGACGAAGGTCACGATTATTGTGACGTTTAGCTTACTTTGTGAAAATCACTTCTAAAATATATCTTGTCAAAATTAATCGATAAAATACCAATTAACTAGTTTACTGGGGAAACCACTTTAAAAAAATGAGCCTAATACTCTATCACCAGGGTGGTGTGAAAAAGAGTTCATTTTAAAAAATAATCTTTCAATTTTGGCATTCTTAACATAAAATAATACAACAACAGTTTTTTTTTCATTGAATATAGAAAACAGATATTCTAGAAGTAATTTTCACAAAGTAAATACATAATATTCATGATCACAACTCGTGACCTATATGAGCTAAAACATTTTTTTTTATTTTACGCAGAATTTAGGCCTCTACAATTTATTTTCTTGGAATTTTTCTGTAGGATATGTACGAAATGAGCAGTTTTGAAAAAACTTTTATGGATATATATAACTCAAAATTGCAAAAAAAAAAATTTTTTTAAAGAGTCATAATTCTTGATCTATGAAGACTTAAAGGATTATTTTTTACCATATATGGTGCAAAAGTAGCAGATACCTGGACTAAAAAATCTTAAGAACAAAAAAATTTCCCGCTATGAATCCAGAACAAATTTTAAATTCATATTTTCTCCTAACCAATTCAATAGAAAATGTTAAAAATAAAAAACTACTCTCTTAAAATTCGAATAAAATTTTAACCAAAATTTCCTCCCATACAACTCAATAAAAATGTTAAAAATATATAAATACATGTTTCAAAATCATAAAATATTAAAAGTGAAAATTTCCTCCATTCTAACTCGAGCAAAATCTTTAAAATATAAAATTTCTCTCTGCTAATTTAACATATACAATTGAAAACTAAAATTTCCTAATTTTAAACTGATTAAAAATGTTAAAAAGAAAAAAAGTTCCTTTTCCAACAAGAAAAAAAAGTTATGAACAAAATGTAATAAAAATTAATTTAGCACTCTTGAAATTTTAACGGTCCAAGGCTTTTTATTGCCAACAATTCAGTTTTAAATTGGGTATTGTCGTATATTTAATTTAATATTGCTCATTTTAAATAAACAGGCAAATATTGCTGAATTGTAAAAAATTGTTCCTTTTTTAATTAAAAAAAAAGTATATTCATTTATATTCACAATTGATCAATTTAAAATCCAAAATATTCCAATTAAATCTCTTTTAATTTTAAATGGTTTGAGTCGTCAAAACAGTAATTAACATTTTTTAAATTGAAAATATACACTTACGCAATGTAAACTGAATCATTTCAAAAATTAAAAAATTAGCAAAATTAAACATTAAAATATTTATTAAATCGAAAATTTCCGGTTTCTCAGTTTAGGAAATACATTTTTCCAAGAAAAAACAATAAAAGATTTGAACTAAAAGATTTGAAACTAATCTTTCTTAACCTTTCATGAAAAACCAGTACGAAAGTCCATTTCTAACGAGACACGCAATTCAATAATTACAAGTTACATCTTAAGCTTACAAATGCAGAAAAATCAGATTTTAAACAATAAGAAATAAGGCAGATTTTACTCAAATGAAAAAGGTTCTTTATTGCAAAAGGGTGGTTTCTTCTTTTTAAAAAAGGCGCGACGTAAACTGTCTTTAAGTTGAAAATAAAAGAAATTCGAATTACATAATACGTGAATTGTCCCATTTCAACTGTTAAATAATGTTCTCAAATAGGGATTGAATAAATTTCCAAATATTAAAATTCCAAAATAATAAAATTCACGAACAGTTTATAAAATTACCGAATTGGTAGATTCCAAAATAATACAATTCCCGACAATTTATAATATTACTGAATAAGAAAATTCCTGACAGAAAATTGCCGAATTATAAAATATCAGAACTAGAAATTTTTTATTAATATATATTATTTTTATTAGTTAGTTTCTAAAATTATTCTTATAAGTTAAAATAATAATAATTTAAGAAAAATGGATTGAGAAATATATATTTTTTTAAATTTAAAGAATAATGGTAGAAACTTAAAAACATGTATTATTGCATTTTTTTATGAATGAATAATAGGATAAACAAATTTTAATTGTTTAAATTCAGTAATTTTCTAGTTCGAATATTATAGAATTCAGCAATTTTCTGTCGAGAAATTCATTATTCAGTAAAATGATAAATTATCGGGAATTTTATTATTGGGATCTTTCCAATTCGATAATATTATAAACTGTCTAGGAATTTCATTGCTCGGGAATTGTATTATTCGAGAATATTCCAATTTGGGAAGTTTATTATTCGGAAATTTTATTGAGACTGCTGAAAAATCCCGAAAAATAAAATTCCTAACGCTGTGACATTCCCGAATAATGAAATGTCCAAACAGTTAATAATATTTCCGAATTTAAATTATCGAATAATAAAATTCCTTAATTTAGACAAATAAAAACATTTTTTTCTCAAATATTATTTATTTAAAAAAATATAATACACAAATCTTTTTTTAAAAGTTTTTTTTTTAATATAATAAGGTTTAATTTTTTTTTAATTATTGTGTGAATTTAAAATAAAAATAGTTTTAAAAAATTCATCCAGAAATATATTGCTTCAATTATTGTTACTTTAAATCGAAACAATAATTTTAGAAACTTAAAACATTAAAAGAATATATTTTTTTAAATAAAATTATTTTATATTATATTTATTTTTAATCAATAAATAATGTGTTGAGAAAAAATGTTATTGTTTAGATTCGGCTATTTTCCGACTTGGTAATATTATAAACTGTTCGGGACTTTTATTATTCGGGAATTTTATCAATCGGAAATGTTAGTTTTCGGTATTTTTCACTTCTCCCCTGAAATAAAAAAGAATATTTAAAACTTGATTATAAATAATTTAATAAATCTAAAAACTAAGAACCAAGACAAGAGATATTTTCTTCACATATACATCTCTATTTATTTCAACAAAATCTTAGCAATATATGAATCGCCAATCGTAATGATAATATCCCTCAGTCGGTTAACGAGATTACATAATAACTTTTCTAAATAATAATTGTCACAATAGGTGGTAATAGAATTCATCTCTCCTCTTCGTTTTACAACTTCAATTTATTTTCTATTTTAAATCGCGTGTGTTTTCCACCCTTGGCCACGATTCGTGTGACTAGTTGTAAACATTACTTTAAAATAACTTAAATATCTGCCACACAATATGTTCATACGTATATATACATATTTTTTCTCTCTAATATGAATTTATACGCAATGTGCACCCCCCCCCCCCACCTTCTTCTTCTTCTTCTTCTTCTTCTTCTTCTTCTTCTTCTTCTTCTATATAAATCTTTCTCACTGTTTTTTCTCTATATTTAATATCTCTCGTTCACATTCTCTCACACTCTCCCACTTTTGTTCTCTCTCACGTCTCAAAAGTCAAAATCTCCTCACAACTGGAATGGTGATTAAAATTGAGAGGTTAAAACTATTTAATGATACAAAATTGTTGAAAAGTATTGGTGCCCTTTGTCGCGGAGAAAAGTCACTGCGCCGAGAAGTCTTTAGTCTCAAAGTTTCAAGCATCGAGTCTTAAATCGTGGAAGAACATTGAAAATTGGAAGAGAATACTTTGTAAAAGGCTATTTCACATAATTGTTTCCCATTTCTAGGCTCAGTGGCCCTCACGCGACATTTTTTCTTTCTCTCATACCGTAATAAAAAATGCTGAAAGTAATTAGTTAGTATGATTACACAAGTGCGAATATTGAATTATTGATGTATCGATATTGATTACTGATGTAAGGCCACTAGTGGGTGATACAAATACAATATAAATATTACAGCTAAGCGAACTGGACTCAAGAGTAAAAGTCGGATTCCAGTGTCCGAAAAAGATTGAGCATTCTTGCTTTGCCTTAAAAATGTCACACTACATCGACTAAAATCAAAACCCTTTAAGCAATCGCTTATTTATTGTCAAAAGTTTCTGTTTTAAAAGAAAAACACAACACGTGCTATCAAAGTCAAATCTCAAATCTAGCACTACAAATTACAAACTACAAATCACAAAACACGCATTTTAGAGAAGTCAAATTAAAATTCATAGATTCTATTCTATTTTTTTCGGACTTTCTGCAAACCGACAATCACATTCGACACTTTAGTGGGGACAATTTACCAGGTTTACAAATTCTCTATTGAATATAAAGATTTCAACACACTCTCCTCACGAAAATACCTTAACATCTACACTTTTGTAATATCCACTCACGCGATCCGTACACATACACTATAAATATGAAATTCGCTAATGCCTCGAACTTAACATTTTTAAAAAACACGCTTTCTACCCTCGACGCATATAGAAATAGAATTTTAAAGAAAAGCAAAAACTTTTTGAAATCTCTCGTTGTAGTTGTGGTTTGGCTTTTTTTTTTGAAATAGTATTATTAGGAATCAGGAATTGTACAAAGTCTGAGCGAAAGATCGGAGTTCAAATTCTAGCCAGGCTAAAAATATTGATGCGTTCTTGAGAAAGTGATTTAGGGGCTACTGAATTGTCTTTCTTTTTTCTCTAGTTGCGTTGAGTTCAGACTTAACGGAAACGCCAGCTTCTAGGCACTCGTTGAGCCAAGCTCGAGCCAGACGTGAGTGTCTGGCTTAAATTGTGTGTTACAATGTTGATTCGTGTATCACTGTTGTGTCCGGATCACTGTTGGCATTATGAATTATTGCCTGTGGAACGTGAGGAGTTAGAGTGATCGATGAGGTCCGCCTCACAGGTTTCGGTGATGCCTGCAAATAAAGAATTTTCAATTTAAAACTTTCTCGATTAGTTCCGGAATCTTAGTTTCAAAGAGATTAATGTTCAAAAACCAGGATGACAGTTTTAATCATATAAAAAAATTCCCAGTCATTTCCCGGTTCGCAAAAGTTTAACACGGTCAATGAGATTAAAAATTTTCAAGTCTAAAGCTAAAAATGTGTCCATTTGAAGCAATAAAAACAGCTGCAAATCATTTTAAGCAGTATTAAGCTAGAAATATTAAATATTAAACGATTATATATTTTTATTATAAACTGAAAACTTCTTTAATTAAAAGTTAAACTATTTTCATTTTAAATAGTTTGAAAATCCTTAAAAAAAACTTCAATAATTTATTTCAAATTCTTGAAATATGTAAATAGTGTTTTACACTGATTAAAAAATTTAATTTTTTTGAGTACTTGTAAACATCTTTTTAAATTATTGGAATTCTTCTTGAACCATTTTTTTATATCCTTCCAAATAAAAAATATTTCCGATTATTTTTGACGATTTTAGACATCTTTTAAATTTTTGTTTATTTTTCTCTTAAAATTAATTTTTTTAAACAAAAAGTCATTTTTAATTTTTCTCGGAATCTTAAGAAAATGTTTTTTATTCTTTTGAACCCTTTTATAATTCTTAAAAAGCCTCTACATTTTTTGATCAAAATCTGCAAAAATCTACATTTTGTTTTTACTTAGGCCGGGGGCTATTTGCATCGAAATTTCGGTACGAATAACCGTTTAACTACTAATACTTTCCAATTGAAACAACTTAATGTTTGACGTTAAAATCGAGAAATTCTTCAATTTTGAACTGATTCCAAATCCAGTTGTTAAATCAATTATTATTCACTTGTTAATCCTTCATATATAGTTCAATTTAAAAAATTTGTTTAAATGATATTCACATTTGATCAACTAAAAATGTTTTTTATCCAAAATTGTACGATTTCAAACGCTTTCAATTTTGAACTTTGAAGTCTTTAAAACTGCATTTTAAAATTCTTTAAAAGAAAAATGTACGCCTAAAAATTAAAATCCAAAATGAAACATTTCTAAGTTAAATATATGCGAATTACGCATCATAAGCTGAATGATATCATAATTGAAAAATATAAACATTAAACTGATTTTTCAAAAAACTGTTGAAATCGAACTTGGATAGATTTTTTTTTTTACTATTTTTCAAAAAAGTAGTTAAATTTTTAAACAAAGTGATACATTTTCAACTGAAATAATTAATCTTAAACTTAAAATAGTTGAATTTTAGTCCAAAAAGGTATATTTGTCAACTAAAATGATTATTCTTTAACTAGAACAATTGAATTTTCAACAAAAAGATTAATTCTTAAGTAAGAAAATTAATTTCTACTTAAATTTTCAGTAAAAAACTAATTTTGAACATAGTTCATTTTTCCATAAAAAGGATTAATTATCAATTACGATGATGAATCTTCAACCAACAAAATTAAGGTTTAACAAAATAAAAAAAGTTGAATGCAACCAAAAAAGACTACATTTCAACATGAGTTAAATATGTTCAACTTAGAAAGATTATTCAGTGAAGAGAGTGAAAAAATTACAAGCAAACTGCTGAATTTTCAATCAAAATAAAAAATATAAATTTTCAGTTAAAATAATTAATTTCAAAACAAACAAAAAAACAACTAATTGTCACAAAAAAGTTGAAAAAATTAATATAAAGCTAATTTTAGAAATAAACAATTATTATTATTATTCAATTTTATATTGCAATTAAAAAAATTATTCTCGCTCTCGAAAAAATTTCCTGACATTTTGATTTCGAAAATAATCTAAAACAGTTAAATGGCGTAAATTTGAATTAACAGGGCCCGGATTGACTAGAAGACTTAAAAAAAGTCGCATCCGCTGCATAAATTACAAACAATATCGCAAACAACTTCGAAAAATGTCCACAAAAAGTCGAAATATAGGGATAAGATTAAAGTTTATTTTTACACTTAGAAAAGAAGAAACAATATTTTGTTACAAAATGGTATAGTTCTACCATTTTTTAAAACAAAATGCCTTCAGATTCTTTGGAATCTTTTAAAATAAATTAAACTCGTTAAAACCCCCTTTAAAAATTGTTTATGTCCTTCATATACCTTGAAATTATTGAAATCTGCAGAAATATCTTAAAGGCAAATTTAGAATATTCCCTAAAGTTAATTTAAAAAAATCCTTAATCAAGTTAATTTTGAAAATCAAATAATTTCCACGGTATTGCGTAAAATGGAAATGAACACAATTGACGGCAAAATCTTCGAAATTTAAGTGAATTGAAAAAATTATTTAAAAAACAACAGATTAAATAAAAGTCGAGGAAATTAAGAGAAATGATAATAATTCGATGGAATTCATAAAAATTCAACTGAATTGAAAAAATTTTATAAATAGTAAAAAAATTAATTGAATTTATTAAATATGGAATAAATTCACAAAAAATGCAAGGGAATTCAGAAGACTTTTACGAAATGCCTTTTAAAATGTGTATTAAAGACTTCAAGGTGAATTAAAAACACTACATAATACATAATACATAACACTACATTCAATGATTTGAGTAGAATTGAGTCAATTTTGAAGAATTCAAGTGAATCAAAAATAATTGAGGGCAAATTAAAAAAAAGGTCAGGAGAATTTGAAAGAATTAAACAGATTTTTAAAGAATTCAGGATAAATAATTAAGATTTCATGGTACATTTGAAGTGCATTCGAATTAATTAAAGAAAATATTTAATCCAAAAAATTCCATTGATTTCAGTAAAACTGGAATGAATTTAGAAAAATTCCGAGAGGATTCGAATTAGTTCATACGAAATCAAGATAAATTATGAAAAATAATTCGAGTGAATAGAATCAAAATTTAAAAATATAAAAAATCCATTGAATTCAGATGAATGGGAGTGAATAGAATTTGTGAACAAAAAATCTGTTGAAATTCATAGGAATTCAAGGTGAATGGAAAAATCTTCAAGGCGAATTTAAAAATTAAAAATACAAAGAAGATCCATTGAATTTGAAGAAGTGACTAAAGGAGCATTTTTATTTTAAAAATTCACTATAATAGTGGCTTTATCTTTAAAAAGGGATTAACAAATTATTTGAGAACAAAAATTGACTGAGTGACTGTTTGGCAGCCCTGCGATTGTCTTCAAAGAAGTCTTAAAAATTAAAAAAGGTATAGTTACTTTATAAAATGTTAAAAAAAATCCTTAACCTGTAATATCTAGCGACTTTTTTTGGTCCAAGTTCAGCCTGTGCTTGAACCTAGAGAAAAAATTCCACAACTATTTTAAATGGTAGATCAATACTGGGGAAATTTATCTTTCATATGAGTTGAAAAACTTAATTTTTAGTTAAAATTCTATGCATTTTACAAATATCTTCTTTTTTTGTGCAAAATTAGATTTGATTTCTATCACAGGGACACAATTGTATAATAATTTACATTCATTGAACCACTAAAACTTTAAAACCCTCTTTAAACCAGAAATTAAAAAAAAAATTAAAAATCAGAACCTTACCCAATCCCTTCTCGATGGAAAGTCCGTAGGAGCCTCAACATCCGAGTATCGGTCCACCTCACCACAATCGGTCTCCGTCGCAACACTCCTCTTCTGCGGCTGTAAAGTCGCATAATTTCTGCACCCCCGGTTAAAATTATTCAAATTCTTCTCCTCGACAATCTTCTCTTGGCAGAGAACCTCCTGCGACTTGCTCTGTTTATTGCTACCAATATTACAGCTATTCTTGTTATTAAAATAGAACGGGGGCATCCTCGAAACCCAGTGATCGAGTCCCGAGCCCGCAGAACTGGTTGAAGCCGCCGACGAGTTTCCAGACGAATTATTCTGTCTCTTCTGATAAAACAGCATATAGGCCGAGTTGGTGATCAAGTTCGGCTCCGTTACGGCTTCCACCCTCGTGTCATCAAAACAATACCACTGAGTGTCATACGGATTCCTGCAGAAAGCCGTGTAGTGTCCTCCCTGAAGATCCTGTCCATGATGATTACAAATAGCATAGAGATCATAGACGTTATCGTCATACTTGGAAATATTCTGTGGCTGCTGATGCTGTTGTCGCGGCCGCGGCTTTTTCCACGGCGACCAACCGATCACTCCCAGATTCGAGATATTGTGCGACTGGATTCCACTGTGAGCTAGATGAGGCGTCATGTCGAATCCATAGAGGGGAAAATCAACCAACATCGTTAACTTCGAGGTCGACCTCTGCTTCGACTGCTGACGAAACCTCTTGAGATGGATGACAAGGATGTGAGGCAGAGTCCAGAGACCAAGTTTCTTCACGACCTCTTGTTTTCGATTACAGGAAGGACAATGCCAGGCGTCTTCCGCCCCCAGGGTCTCCTCACGCGTATACAAATCGAAGCACTCTTCGAGTGTGACGGTTCCACCTAGTTCAGTGTTGGTCTTCAGCTGTTTCACGCTTGCGTGCTCTTCGATCTGGTCAGAGTCGTCCTGGATGATGCTAGATTTGGTAGACTCGTCCCACTCGAGAATCAACTTGACGTGTTGAGGACCAGAGTCGTCGGCACAAAGGGCCAGAGCTTGTTCGATTTGTTCAGTGTAGAGTGGATGTTCGACGCAAGGATCTATGCAGGGATGCTCATCCTGAATGGGAGTCGCGACTGGATCGGCGACTCGGATATTGAAGAGTCCAGGATTCTGACTTGATGTTAGGACATCATCGGCGAGGGTTGTGTGCATTTCCTTGAGGAGGAGCTTTTGAAGGTCTTCGTAGGAGGTCTCCCGGGAAATTTGCATCGTGTACGGACTTCCGAATCTTTCTCGAAGATCGCCTTTTACCAGGACGTTGATCCAGACTAGAAGGATGTAGGCCTGCTCAGTTGGCTCCTTCAGTTGAGGGAGTTCAATGCAGTAGAGTGGATCGTTTTCAGTGATCACAGAGAGCGGTTGACAGTCGGAAAAGGTCCTGAAAATAAGAAATTAGTTACCAAACTTACTATAAAAAAAGCGTAAGGTAGGGGGGAGGGAGTCCACATTGTCAGATGAAAGCGTTACGTATTTTTTGAACGACCCCTAACTATTAATATTCAAGGATCAGAATTTTAATCTTGTAACATTCTTCACATAAAATCTTTTATACAACGAAAAAAACAATTTTAAATTAAAATTGATTTATTTTTCTTATCCAAAAAAGATGACTTTTCTACCACATGGGACGAATATTCAATAACAAAGGACGAATTTTCAACAAAACAGTTGAATTTTTGACAAAAAATGATGAGGCCTCTTAACAAAGTTTATTTTTAACCAAGTAATTGGATTGTTAACAAAACAGTTGAATTTTCAAACAAAAAAGATTAAGCTTCAGCCAAAAACAGATGCATTTTCAACCAAATAATTGAATATATTAGAAGACTGCTGGATTAAAAATTCCGACAAAAAAACATGAGATTTTAACAAAATACTCGAGTTGAAAAAAAAAAGAATTAAATTTTCAATAATATAGTTAAATTTTGAATCAAATACAGGAATTGTCTGTATACAAAGATGAATTTTCAAATAGGAAAGGTTAAGATTCAGCCAAAAATAGTTGAATCTGCAACCCGAAAAGTTGAATTTTTGAAAAAGGATGAATTTCCAACAAAAAATACAATAGTTGAAATTAAAAAAAAAAAAAGAATTATAAAAAAAATAATCGCTGGGGGATTACATTGACTCTCATAAAAAATTTCTACATAATAAACAAAATAGTTGAATTTAATAAAAATTATTACATTTTCAACAAAATAGGCTTTTTTAACCTAATAGTTGAATTTTCAACTTACGACAATGAAGTTTCTACCAAAATAGACGAGTTTAAAAAAAAAATTTTTTAAATAAAGCTGTTAAATTAAAAAAAAAACAACATTTTTTAATGAAAATGAACAATTTTATAGAAAAAAGTTAAAATGTACACCTGCAAAGATTAATTTTTCATCCAAAAGGCGAATTTTAAACAAAAAAGTTTAATTTTCAACCAAAGACATGAATTTCTGACTAAAATGACTAAACTTTAACAAAACTGATTTTTAACAAAATAAGATTATTCAGTCAAGAAAGATAAATAATTTTATTCAAACTGTGAAACTTTTGGGCCAAGAGATAAAAAAAGGAAATTTCAGCCAAGAAGATTAGATTTCCAGCAAAGAAGATAATTAAAGAAAAAACACAATTTTTCAACAAAATAGTGAAATTTAAAACCAAACTGATGTACCTTTAACAAAAAAAGAGTTTTAAATCAATTAAAATCATGAATCTTCATCATATCAAAAATAGTGTTTTTAACCAAGTGGTTCAACCTCCAAGCAAGTAATTTAATTTTCAAATATAGAAGATGAATTCTCAATTAAAAATATAATAGTAGATAATATTTCAAACAAAATAGATATTAAGTCAACCAAAAAATTATTTTAATATCCAATCAAAAACAGTTCTTTTTAGATTAATTTTAAACGAACAGTTGCATTTTTAATTAAAAAGATAAAATTTTTAGCAAAAGAGATGATTTCTTAAACTGAAAAAACAAATTTAAATAAGAATAGGTTATTCTTTTACCCAAAAAGATATCAGTTGAATTTTCAACACAAAAACAATAATTTTTCACAAAAAAGTTCATTTTATACAACAATAATTGAATCTTCAACGAAAGTTTAATTTTCAACAAAATTGTTTAATTTGCAACCAAATAGTAAAATTTTTAATGAACAATATAATGGCCAGGAGAAACTGAAAAAAAACAGAAATATAAATACAAGGGCAATCTATAACTGAGAAGAATATTGCATTATGGTAGCCTCAAACTTCATTTTCAAAATTCTCTAACGTTTCCCTAATCAATTTTTTAATTTTCCCTGACCATTAATATTCAAATATCCGAATTTAAATTTTATAACATTTGTAACATATAATATTTTACAGACGGTATAAAACAATTTCAATTCCAAAATTGAAATAAAAAATTTACAAATTTCCTTGGCAGTTATTCTTATATAATTCCCTGCCTTTTGACATATTTTTTCAAAGTCCCAGATTTCCAGGCTTTCCCTAATCTACGGCAATCGTGTAAAACGATTAATTGAAAATAAATATTTTTATGGAATATAGTGAGTTAGTTTATAATGTGGGCGCGGGAGCCCGTGAAATCCTCTCCCAACACTCAAGCTAAAAAGTTTATTAAGGATGTACACTACGTACAATCAATCTCAAAATTGCAATCTTCAAAATGATTTATAAAATAAAAAAATATCTATTATTGATTTCCGGAATTCTTGACATAGTCCGGGAGTTAGGTATGATCCCGTATGCATTTTCATTCGCAAGGGTGAAAGCCCTCTATTAAATTAAAGCTACTCTATTAAGTAACAAAATGTAACAAAATCGTCTGGAGGTGGTAGCAATATGTAAACTTTCTTAGGCACCAATAGCACATTCGTCATATCATACCCAAACGTAACAGGATTCAAGATATCTGCATCTAAATTCAAGCAATTTACTTTCTGATAAGTAACATAAAAAGCTCGGCGAATGTGTAACTCAAGCGATACAGATGTACATGCCATTTTTTTTAAATCATATTTTTTGATATGATGATATTGCATATAACGCAGCTAATCAAATGTGGAACAAGCACTATTTCTTTGAAGAACGTTAATTAAATATTTGTCAGCACTTTCAATACAATGATTTATGGTTGATTTATGATTATTTATTTAATTATAATAAACTGATAAATAGTAACTAACAATTAAAGTTATAATGATAATGATAACATGGTAATAATAAATGTATACTAATAATAGTTGTAATTAAAATAACTATTACAAGCTTCACTTTCGAAGACGATATTTGAATTTAAAAAAATGTTGCTATTATAAGGTTGACCAATCGATCCATCCAGTGCGTGTATGCGATGTGAAGATTCAAAAAACCCATTTTGTCAATCGCAAAAAGGAGCTTCTTCTAGACATTTAAACTTATTGTAAACCATGTAAATTTGAAGAGTACGTTTAAAAAAAAGTAGGTTTTTTTTTTTTTTTAAATAATGATTAGGTAAAAAGTAATTAACCGCCAAAGTTAGTGAAAAACGTCAATTTTTCGACATTCAAAAATTCATAACTTTTGAAATATGCGTTTTACGAAAAAGGTACCAAGGACGTTTTCTTTTTAAAATGAGCTATATTTTCTTTTAAAAAATGGTACAAATCATTAAAACAATTTTTTCATAATTTCTTTAAACAATTGAATTTTAAACAAATTTTTACCACTTTTTCGAAAAATCTAGTTGTGGATTCGATTTCAGCGGATCAAAATGCATAAGAATAGAGGGTTTTCACCCTTGCGAATTAAAATGCATAGGGGATTACAGTCAGCTCCCAAGCTAACAGAAGCTTCTAAGTGTACTTTAGAAATAATAACTCAGGTTAAAATTGCTTATTTAACTGTAGTTATTTAGAGTTTTAGATTTTGCTTTCTCTTTAGGGAAAGGTTATAATTCTTATTTATTCCTAATGATCAAGGCCTCATTTTAATCTTTGAAGGATTCTCTACAATTCTATTTGGGTGGAGTTAATTAAAATTTAAACTATGATTGTTTATAACAATAATAACTTATGAATTATCAATTAATTTAAAAAAATGAAATCAACCCAAATAGAAATTTAGTGGATCCTTCGAAGAATAAAATGAGGCCTTCATCAATAGGATTAAATAAAAATTGTAACTTTTCCGTAAGGATAAAGAAAAAACTAAACCTTTAAATAACTACTGTTAAATAAACAATTTTAACCTGAATTATTATTTTCTGAAGTGTTCTTAGAAGCCGCCATCAGTATTTACAGAAATTAATAATAGATCTTTTTTGTCGATTTTATAAATCATGTTAAAGATAGGCAACTTTTGAGATTGATTGTACGTAGTGTACATCCTTAAGCCACAACCGTATTTATTTTTATTAGTCAAGGCAGTACACCGAATCTGGCCACCTTTAATAATAATATTACCTGTGAAATCCTTCGTCGTATACTTCAGTGAGAAGCATGTGATTCTCGTCGATTCCAGTATCACTAGCGAGGATTTCTCTCAGTTCCTTGACGCTTTCTGCTTGATTGGCACTGACTCCAATCCTAACTTGTCGGGGCTGCTGTGAAGTGTAGAGAACGTTGACAAAAAGATTGATCTGTCGATGATTTTGAGGAACTGGGACTGAGACGCACAGGAATGGATCGAAAGTGTTGGACTGTTGTTTGCACTTCGGACATGTTAAGCTCGACCGAAATTGGGCTTGGAAAAGGTGTTGAACGAAAGAGTTGTTGCACCTTATGTGGTTAAATAAGGTCTCCTCTGCAACAATTTCGTCTGGCCTTCCGAACGAATTCTGCAAACAGAAAAGAACATCAAATTCAAAAACTTTCATAAATGAAGCTTAAAAACGTTTAATTCAAAACATTTTAATTTCTATCGCTTAATAATTTACTCGCAGGCTCGCTAAAGATAAGTTGTGATATAACAGGGTTAGTGTGGAAAAAAATTAGTTATGAACTTTTTTATCACAACATAATGATTATATCTGTTAATAAGGTGGCTGTTAGTAGTTATTGCTTTGATAAATTATTTTTGAAGAACCTGTAATGCTTTTAGAACACTCCAATTCGTAATTGTATCATCCGGTCTTTTGATTTGGATGTTTTCTTATAAATGACATTAAGCTGCAAAATTTGGTTACAAAATGTAAATACAGGCTATTAATAACAACGCTCTAAATTAAAACTAATCGTCACTTTTAACTCACATTAATAATAATGTTAAAAATAAAGTATAACCCTCTTCCAATGCAAAAAAAATTGAAATTAAAAACTGGCCCCGCCCACTCAATAAAAATATTAGGAGAAGAAAGATGCCTCTTACAATTCAGAAAAACGATTCATAACCAAAAAAGATGACTTTTTAAGAAAATAGTTGATTTTTCCAAAAAATAATCAATTTGCAGACAAATAGTAGAATTTTTAACCAAAAGAAATTAAATATGAACCGAAAATATAATAGTAGACTTTTCAAATAAAGAGATTAACTTTCAACCAAAAATAAGAGTTTATAATCAAAGAAGATAACTTTTTAACAAAGCAGTTGAATTTGCAACAAAATAATTAAATTTTAATTGAACGGTAGAATTTTTAACCAAAAGTGATGGATTCTAGTCAAAAAATATGATAGCAGGCTTTTACATTAAAAAGAAATTAATTTTCAACTGAAAAAGACGACTTTTCTACCAAAAGATGAATTTCTGAACTACAAAAATAATGGTAGACTTTTCAATTCAAAAGAATTAGTTTGTAACTTCCAAACCAATCAGGTTTCGCGGACGTCGCGGCTTTCTTCTTGATAGCTGATCCAACTGATTATCAGTATAAGCAGATCTAAGCTAACCTATTCATGCCTAAAATCGCTAAAAACGATAAATCGAAAATATAAGCCAAGACATACAATTATAAACAAAACATACAAATACGTCGACAATGGACAGACGCTATTTGCGCAGACTTTCAATTATGTTCTTCGTAATTATTATTAATTTTTATTTAATAATAATAGATGAAATCCATCTAGAAACATTTATACATTAAAATATATGTTCAGAAACCATTTTTACTTTTTTTTTTAATTTGCATAATATAAGTCAAAAAGCTATAGCCAATCTATGCGTTTGATGAAAAATGACGCGAGCGGGAGCAATATTCAAGCTTTATTAACAAAAAACATGTTTCTTATTCAATAAAAAAATCTTTCTTCTTAGAATATAATAATGAGTCACTAAAGAATCAAAATATCTTTTTATCTCATTTCATGCAACATCCCCATTCTTTGCACACTTTTTTCCAAGAGCGATAAGATATTTATGGCGAAAGTAAAAACAATTCTGAAAAATTCCCGGTTATCAAAAAATGCAGTGATCTGAAAAAATTCCCGGTCCATTAGCCATCCTGATGAATGATTACGATTATAATGTGAAATGTTATCTTTACATGCATGTCCCACCTTTTGTGATAAATGGAAGTTAACCACACGCGGGAATTTTTTTAATCAAAATAATCGCAGAGTCGTTTTGACTTCATAAACACACCGCTCAGCGTCGACAGGTTTAGGAGATAAAAATTAAGCCACCGTTGATTGGATATTTACGTCCTGAAGACCCAAACTAAACTAAAGTCAGGAGAAAATTAAACGGCAGTAGCAATTTGTCAACGTGACCGCACCAAAGATCTATTGCACCTGACACCAGTTCCCGTTCGTTCAATTCTGGTACAGTGGATATGGAGTTCGGACACAATGGACTTTCCATGAACTCATCTGTCACCCACTAAGGAGCCGGAAACGTTGTCAAGGTCAAAAAATGGATTTTTAAATCATTATACGAGCTGACACAAACTAATGAAAATGAAAAAAGTGGAAAAGTACACATAAAAATTTGTTCACATCAAACAAATTTTGGCTAATTCAAAAAAATATTTGATTGACGCAAATAAAATTTTTTGTTCCAATCAACCAAATACGCCATCTACCAAGATTTGGTGAAAACAATTAAAAATTGCGACTGGGTCAACCAAATATTTGGTTGCCCATATAATAAACATATTATATGGCTAAAAAACAAACATTGTTTCAATTCCATTAACATTTAATTTACATTTACTTTTGCACGTCAAACACTGAGATAACGATTTGGTTGAATCAAAAAGACTTTTGTTGGTTCAACCACAGAATATGGTTATTATATGGAAAATAAAATATTTAGTAGACCCAACAAAATTTGAGGTATGTTAAGCTGGCACAACACTATTAAGGTATAGAAATGAAACCTATTTCATAAGTTATGGCTCATTTAGGGCTACTTTGGGCCCGTAATCTCAAATTTTGGACTCTTATTTTTTGTAAAAAATATCGTTTATTATGAAATAGGTTACATATATATACCTTAATAGTGTTGTGCCAGCTTAACATACCTCAACATTTCGTGGTTGTTTTAGCAAAACCTTTTGGTAGATGGACTACCTGGTTGATTTAACGATACAAATTGGTTGGATAAATTAAATATTTTGTTGAGTCAACCAAATTTTCATGAATAACCAAAAAAAATGTAACCAATATATCAATTCTACTGATTTATTGGGGTAGTAATGTTCAGAAATATTGTAATTAATTTTATTACAAGCTAAATAGGATAATTGTTCACTAAAATAGGAAAATATATTCTTTTAAATAAAATTAATATATATATATATATATATATATATATATATATACCATATTGCACTCCATATGAAACGTTTTAAATTCCTAACCTATCAAGCAAAATTCTGCAATCTGAATAAAAGAGATAAATATTACCTAAAAGATGAAGTTTTAACCGATAAGATTATTTTCTACTGAAGGCGGGGATTTTTGACAATTTACACGCCTTTTCAATCAACTAATTGCATTTTCTAATCACAGATAAATTTTCCACCTCAAAACGGATGTTAAATTTTAAGTTGAGACCAATTAAAAAATATGTATTCTCGACATAAAATGTAATAGTTGAAATTCCAACCAAATTATATGAGACGAATTGCTAATTAGAATGATGAATCTTTAAAAAAATCATTTTTTACAAAATACTTGATCTTCAAACAAAAACAAATGATCAATTGTGATCCACACACTTTCTTTTTAACAAAAAAGAATGAAATCTTTACCAGAAAAGATACGAATTTTCATAAAGAAGTTAATTTTTGAAGCTAAATATCGAATTTTTTTGAAAAAACTTGACTTTCAATCCTGAATTTAAAACCAAACAGTTGCAACACTTTTAAGCAAGAGACGAATTTCCAACAAAATGTTGAAATTTCTAAAACAAGAGGAAAGTGCAACGAACAACTGTTTAATTTTGAACCAAACAGTTGAATGTAAAAGTCAAAAGAGGAATTTGACAGTTAAATTTTCAACCAAGATAGAGTAATTTTTCACCAAAAAATATAGTTTCAAACAATTAGTTGAATGTTCAAAAAATAAATTTAATTTTCAACGAAACAATCAAATTTTCAACCAAAAAAGATGGATTTTCTACCAAATGAGATAAATTTTCATGAAAGGAGTTGAGATTTTAAGTTTAGAACTCGAATGTTTTCGAAAAACCTTGATTTTTAAACCCAAAAAAAATGAACTTTCAACAAACAGGTAATTTGTAACCAAGAAAGCTGAATTTTCAATTAAATAGTTGCATTTTCCACTGAAAAAATATTAATTTTTTACCGACGGAGATGAATTTGTAACAAAAAAGATGGGTTTTCAAACTAAAAAGTCGCATGTTTTAGAACAAATTTGACTTTTGAGCCCAGAAATATCCATTTTCAACGAAAAAGGTTAGTTTTAACAGAAAAGTTGAATTATCAACTTAACTTTAAAACCAAAGAGTTGCACTTCCAAGTAAAAGTGACGAATATTCAACAAAAAAGTTGAATTTTTGAGCAAACAATAAAATTTTTACTTAAAAAAAGATCAATTCTAAACCAAGAATATAATAGTAGACTTTTCAAACAAAGAGAATTAATTTTCACCCAAGAATAGTTATGATTTTCTTATTATATTCTTTTAATTCAGTTCGCATTTAAGTAAAAAAGCAAGGCAAAGATGTCGTTTTTGGAAAATAGAGAAAAAAATTGAATTCTTAAAAGAGGGGAAAAGAAGGGAATAGGAGAAAGAGAGTGAAGTCTGATATTGAATAATATTTTCGTACCAAAGATCACTGTAGGTTTCATCAATAGATTAAGAAAATTGTCCTTTTTTTAGATAAAATCTAAAATGAGATGGATTAAGTGACTACAGTGTCCTTTTCTTTAAAAAGTGACTAGAAAGTGACTTGAAGAAAAAAGTGACTGCATGGGCTCATTATAACTGCGTAACATTATAACCCTATACGGAAAGAAGATTATTGACCTGTGCCACAAAAATCTGGGTCTATCTAGGATATGAGATATTGGGTGAAGACTGTAAAGGCATGAAACTACGCATTCCATAGGATTCTGGGATTTTCCTCTTTTTTTTCTCTTATTCAGTCTGGAATTCCCGACCCTTCGCGTTCCTTAAACCTAGGTTTGGAAATAGAAATCCAAAAATAAGTGTCTGCGTGAATCTGTTCTGTGGAAGATCCCTCCAGACAGAACCGGAAGTCGTTGAGTGATTAGAAAATTAGGGGCTCAGTAATTTGATTTTTTTAACGTATTTGCAAAGTTTAGACGTTTTTGCAGCATTTTTATTCTGATTATTAAGTTAAATGAAATGACGATCATTCTTTAGAAGTTTCAGATAAATTCAGACAAATTATGCATCTTAGGTTATAAAAATGAAATGATGATAAAATTTCAAACTCAAAATTATGAATATTAGACTGATTAAACTATAGGAATGTCAGGCCAATCAAATCCTGCATAGCTAAATCATGCATATAAATTGGATCAGTGAATCAGCAATTATATATCAATGTTTATTAAGCAATTTCGCATGATCCTGAAAATAATCTGGGTCATCATTATCGATTATAAAGATAACACCTGCAGAAATTAAATCAGTAAATTTTGGTTATAATAATGTCAGTAATTATTTAAACGTTTCTTCATCCATTCTGATAGATTTAGTAAATGAAACACAAAACAGCCTCGCTAAATTCAATAAAGAGAAGGGATTTAGAACATCTCTTTAGACTTGAAAGCCCAAAATATTTTGTATTTTCAACAAAATTGTTGCATTTTCAAACAAAAAAGATGACTGTGATCAGCAGAGATTAATTTTCAATCCAAAAAGACAAATTTTCAATTGAAACAGATTTTTCAGAGTAGTTTAAAATTAAAAATTTTAGTTAAAAATTCATACTGCTTTGTTGAAATTTTTTGTGTGAAATTGACTTTTTTCATCTATAAATGTAATTGAAGCTTCGGTAAGGAGAACCGAGCGAGAGCTTGGCCTAGTAGGAAAAGGAGGGGATGACGCGACACGTCGAGAGATTCGGGCTCCGAGAGTCAACATTTTAATACGTTTTTTAAAACTTTATTATTATTACACCATTAAGCCGTTTCCCTTTCGGGGTAGGCGTGACTCACTCGGTAGGGAGGGGAGTAGTGTG
>JAAAKG020050960.1:0-18377 GCA_010014905.2 Druon quercuslanigerum
ATGTTTAGGGACTCATAGAATACAAATAATTTGCTCATTAGTCCATTTATTTGTTATAAACAAATTTTATGAACAAAGTAGCAAATAGTCTTATTGTCAGTAAAAAAAAATTTTCTGTTTACTAAAAGTGCTTCATATTAATGTACAAAAGATATATAATTACAAAAATAATTAAAAAGTTTATAATAACCATTGTTATAAACAATTCTTATAGAAAAATATTAAAATTTCAGATTTTTTCAAATTACAATTTCCTTCCATCGCCAGAACTTCAGGTATTGCTTAAAGTAATAAATATTTAATAATATTTGATAAAATATAACAATTTAAATTTTTGTAAGCATTCTAGATAAACAAATTAAAAATTTTGGCCCTTTCGAATAGAAATTTTTTTTTGCATTGGAAATGTTTTCAGCTTTTATTATAAAAGATACATTTTTCAGGAATATCAGTAGCCATTCTAGCGATTAAAAAAACTAAAATTTGATAAAACCTTAAATTGGAATATTTTATTACGAGAATTATTAATAACAATTGTGATTGTTAACTTTCCTAATATTTTTGTGATTAGCAGTCATTCATCCAATAGTTTAAAACATTTCGAGTGCAAAAACAAAAAAAAATTCTATGCGAAAGGGCCAAAATTTTGAATTTGTTTATAAAAATTTAAATTTTTATATTTTATCGAATATTATTAAATATTTATTATTTTAAGAAATACCTGAAGTCGTTCTGGCGATTGAAGGAAATTATAATTTGAAAAAATCTGAAATTTTAATATTTTGCCATAAGAATTGTTCGTAACAATGGTTATTATAAACTTTTAAATTCTTTTTGTAATTACATATCATTCCTACATTAATATGAAGCCCTTTAAGTAAACAGTCAATTTTTTTACTGATAATAAGACTATTTGCTAATTTGTTCATAAAATTTGTTTATATCAAATAAATGGACTAATAAGCAAATTATTTGTATTCTATGAGTCCCTAAACATTCATTTAAGACAACAAAAAGTTTACTTAATCAGTTATTAAAGCGTAAAAAATTGTTATGTAAAAAATTTCAGTTTTTCCATACTTTGAGTGAAAAAATTATTAATAAACAAGTAGAAGAGACAAAAGTTTAAAACGTCAAGATCTTCAGAATTTAATGAACTTTAATTTTAAAAAAATTAAAAATTGGACCAAAATTGAAGGCTCTGGACAATTTTAAACGAAGAAAGTGCATTTCCTCTCACTGCGGCGTCTTAACACTGTGTTTGCAGGGTCACGGTCTATGAACAATGGAAGTTCGTTTGCTCGCAGACCGTGACACTGAAAAGGCAGCGGCAAGGCCGCTCGCGGCCTCACTAAAATGACGATATCTCAAGACCCAATAGAGTCTGAATTTTTTTTTTTAGGAAAGCTGATTTCACAAGGAATTCTTTGATCCATATTGAAGAAAACGCAAAAAGGGAGAAATTGAAACAGAATGGAATAAAAACTTCTTTTGGGTTTTTTTTCGGGAAAAATTACAAAAAAAAAACAATTTTTATTGTATTATATTTTTAAAATATGTAAATTCTCCTCTAAGTTGATTAATTTTGATCCAAATCAAATCATCGCTTTGAGAAATATTGATAATTCAGAAAAATGTGATCCCAAAATTCAACATGGCGTAACTTCCGCAATTTTGAAAATGTTCAAAAATCTTTACCGCCCAAAATTTCTATCATATAGCATTTAAATTTTACCAACTTTTATCAAAATCGAATGACTAGGGGAAGATTTTCATCCAAAGATATGGATCTTCAACTAATAAAATCATTTTTTAATAAAATATTTAAACTTTCAAGGAAGTAGGTTCTATAAAAAGATAAATTTACAACAAAATATTTTCAACCAAATAGTTGAGTTTTTAACTAAAAAAGATTAATTTTCAACTGGGAAAGCAATTGTTTCATTTACCATAAAAAACTAATTTTCAACCAAAGAGATCGATTTTTATCTAATAAAATTAATGTACTAATAAAGTAATTCAACTATTAACCAATTTGAAAAAAAAGAAATGGATCTTCAACTGGTAAAATTATTTTTTAACAAAGAAGTTTAATTTTCATTCAAACAGTCAAAGTTTCAGTCAAGACGATTCATTTTCTACAAAAAGATGAATTTACAACAAAATACATACACTTCGTTAAAGTTTGTTGTTGTTTTTAAAGATTTTTAATTTCAGTTGAAAATTAATTTTCTTTCAGTTCAAAATTAATTTCTTACTGAAATTTCAGCTTTTTAAATTGAAAATGCAACTACTTGTTAAAAATTGAACTACTTTGTTAAAAGTGTATTTTTTTGGTTTTTGATCTTTTTGGTTAAAACTGCACCTATTATTTTTTTTTAATTCTTATATTTTTTTAAATGAAAATTTTACCAATGTCGGGTAAAAATAAATCGTAGAAAATTCGTTTTCTTTTGTACAAAATTAACCTTTTTTAATTTAAATTTCTTATTTTTTGGCTTAAATATAAACTATTATATCTTTTATTAAGAATTCGTTTTTTAAGTTTTGTTAAAAATTCAATTATTTGAAGAAAAATTTAACTACTTTATTGAAGATTTAACTCTTTGGGAGAAAGATTGATCTTTTTGTAAAAAATTCTACTTTTCGGGCGGACAATTCAACTAATATATCAAAAATTCAATTGTTTTTCATTAAAGTTTGACTTTTTCTCGAAAATTCAAAGATTTGATTGAAAATTTATCTTTTTATGTAGTAAATTCAAGTCTTTGGTTAAAAATTGAATAACTATTTTGTTGAAAATTCAAGAATTTTGTTGTAAAGTCATTTTTTGGTAAAAAAAAATTCAACTATTATGTAACATTTTTTTATTTGGAATGAAAATTTGCATTTTTAGATTGAGAATTCATATTTTGTTGTTGAAAATTTAACAGTCTTCTAAATAATTCAACTATTTGGTTTGAAATATAACTGTTATTATTTGAAAATTTATTTACTTTTCTTAAAAATTTAAATATTTGATTTAAAACTAATTTTTTCTTGTCGAAAATTTAACGGTTTTATTGAGAATTTCTTCTCTTGGATTGAATGCAACTATAATTACATGCAATTATAATTATCCTTAGCGTGCGATAAAGAAGAAAAAATTATATAAGTATATTTTATAATATTGTTTATTTATTATAAATAGTATTAGAAATTAAATTTCTTTGTCTTAAATTTTTACTATTGCGTCATTTATTTCTGAAAACGATTTTTATTTATCTGGATGCTTTGCCACATCTGCTTTTATTTAAATAATTTTTATACTTTATTCAGATACAGTTGAATTTACAATTTTAAAATCATATACAAAAGATTATTTTATGTTTACTAACCTTATCAAGATTATTTTATCGAGAAGCAAAAAACGTTCACTGAGTTAAAAATATTTGTTATTGAACGACTCAGAAATTATACCGTTTTTACAATTCATATCTTTTTTATATCTACTCTTTTACAAGATTTAAAAAAGTCTTTCCTTCTTAAACGGATACCAAATAAAAAATTAAAAAATTATAATAATTCTTGGTACCAAATAATAAGCTTTGTTACAATTTTTTTGCGAGAATAATAAAATGATGAAATGTTTACCTACGTTAAGTAAGTGGACAATATTTCGCTCACTGAATTTATTATGTTTGATGAAAATAATAAAAATTACGACTTTTTCGATTAGGGAGTTTATTTTGCAACATATAACTAACTACTACAACTGTATATTCATTTGATTTATATTATATAGCTACTCAACTTTTTATAAATTCCTAAATAATAATTTAATTACCTTATCTAAATTTTCGGACTGTCTATACTTTAGTTTTTATATTTATAGACTTGAAAACTGTTTAATGATAAGCATATTTCTAATTAACTACTTTATAAGTACTTAAAATCATTTGGATATCTAACTGTAATTAGTAAACCATAAATTCTCAAAGTATACGTCAATCATATTAAAACAGATATAATTACCTTCCCAATATTCCACCTAAATAAATATGTATACTCCCAGCATTTTCCGGCTCTAAATTCGACGCAGCGTTTCGGAGAAACATCTCCAAGAAAGTAAGTGTTTTATATCGTTTCGAAGACAATTTTTAACATTTAGTGAAACTTGTGCGACAGTCGTTTCTGACAATCTTTTTTTTCTTTCTGATTTCATTGTGATGTAGAGCCTGTATTTTTTTACTTTTTCGGTTCTTGGTACTGATTATTAAAATAATTTAAAAGATTGCAACAACTAAAATAATAATAAGAAGACTCTGTTTGCATGTGCTAGGTGCTCGCTGGGGTGAGAAACAGTGGGAAAAAGTACTTTTTTGGACAAACATAGACGTTTTTCCAAAGAATTAGAAATTAAGTGTTTGTGAAAATTTAAAAGTTGTTAGAAACATTTCTTAAAACGACACAATCGTCAAATTATTTTTGTGTTATCTTCTAATGTGCAAGTGAAACATGCGCGACTTTCGTTTGTCACGATCTTTTGTTAGCTCGTTTTATCGTGATGTAGAATCAGTATTTTCTGGATTTTTCCGGTTTTTGTTACTGGTTAATAAAATAATATCAAAAATTGCCGCAACAAAAATAATAATAAGAAGACCCTGTTAGGATGTGACAGATGTTAACTGGCATAACACACGGTGGAAAAAAGCATCTTTTTTGGACAAAAATAGATTATTTTTCTAAGAATTAGAAATTACATATTTGTGAAAATTGAAAATTGGTGAGGAACCTTTCTCAAAATAACATATCCAACAAATTATTTTTGATATGTCTTTTAATGTGCATTTTTTTTTAGATTTACTGAAACTTGCGCAAATCTTGTTTCTGACGATGCTTTGTTTTCTAATTTAATCGTAACGTGGTGACGGTATTTTCTGAATTTTTTCGTCGTTCGTACTGATTATTAAAATAATATCAAAAATTGCCACAACAAAAATAATAATAAGACCCTGTTAGGATGTGGCAGATGCTCACTAGTGCGACACACCTAAGAAAAAGCACCTTTTTTGGACAAAATAGTCCATTTTTTTCTAATAAACAAAAATTCAATTTCTCTAAAACTTAGAAATTAGATACTTGTATAAATTTAAAAGTTGTCAGGAACATTTCTCAAAACGAGCTAATCATCCAATTATTTGGGGTTATCTTCTGATCTATTAATTAGTTAATGAGGATCTTTTATTTTTCTTCTTTTATCGGGACGTAGAACCCGTATTTTCTGGAATTTTACAGCTTTCAGTACTCATTATTAAAACATTATCAAAAATTGCAAGAATAAAAAAAATAATAAAGAGAGACAGTGAGGAAAAGCACACTTTTTTGCAAAAAAAAAACAACATTTTTCTAAAAATTAGAAAATAAATGTTTGTGAAAATTGAATAGTTGTGAGGAATATTTCTCAAAACGACACAATCGTCAAATTATTTTCTGTGTCATCTTCTGATGTGCAAGTGAAACTTGCGTGACTTTCGTTTATGACGATCTTTTGTTTGCTGAATTTATCGTGATGTACTAATTAACTCTCGGTACTAATTAATAAAATCATATCAAATTTGACAATTTTTCTTGAAATTAGAAATTTAATGTTTGTCAAATTTTAAAATTTCTGAGGAATATTTCTCCAAATGACACAATCAACCAATTATTTTTGTGTTCTCTTCTAGTGTGCAAGCGTGACCTGCGCTATTGTCGTTTCTGACGATCTTTTGTTTGCTAATTTTATCGTGATGTAGAGCCCCTATTTTCTGGATTTTTTCGATTTTTGGTACTGATTATTAAAATAAATAATACTAAAAATTGCGAAAAAAAAATCGGAAACCCCTGTTAGGGTATGACATGTGCTCACTGGGGTGACACACAGTGGGGAAGAGCAACTTTTTAAAGATAACATACACAATTTTTCTGCAAATTAGAAATTGAATATTTTTGAACATTAAAAATTTGTTAAGAATAATTCTTAAAACGACACATTCTAAACATTATTTTTGAGTTGACTTTTATTAGGTAGAGAGATTCTTGAAACTTGCCCTACTTTCCTTTCTCACGATCTTTTGTTAGCTGTATTTATATCGTGATGTAGAGCCCGTATTTTCTGGATTTTTCCGGCTCTCGGTACTGTCTAATAAAAAAGTATCAATTATTGAAAAACAGAATCAATAAGAAAGCCCTGTTAGGATGTGACAGATTCTCAATGGGGGGACACACAGTAGGAAGAAGCACCCTTTTTATAAAAGAACAGACCATTTTTCTAAAAATTAGAAATTAAATGTTCTTGAAAATTGAAAAGTCAGAATAATTTCTCCAATTGACACAATCAACAAATTATTTTTGTGGTCTCCTCTGACGCGCAAGTGAAATATTCACTGATCAAAATCATAGAAGTAAAAATTGGAAACATTTTACCTGCTAAACTCCATAAGACATCAAAATGGCCAGAGCAACGGCTAAAAATATTTTTTTTGCAAATAAAAAAACATGATCAAATTTATTTGCTTAAGAGGACGATTTGGTCAACGCGACCGTTGAAATTTCTCAAATATCATTTTTTTGGCCACCCTACTGTTAGTCTGTGACTGATGCTCACTGAGGTGACAAACAGTGAGAAAAAGCATCTTTTTTGGACTGCATAGACCATTTTTTCAAAAATTAGAAATTAAATACATATCAAAATTGAAAAGTTAGGAAAAAAATTTCTGAAAGTTGTCTTCTAATGTGCCCTTTTTAGGCTGTTGTGACACTTGTGCAACTGTCGTTTCTGACAATCTTTTGTTTGTTAAATTTATCTTGACTTAGAGCCGGTATTTTCTGGATTTTTTCGGTTTTCTTAATGATTATTAAAATAATATGAAAAATTGCAACTACAAAAATGATAAGAAGACCCTGTTAGGATGTAACGGATGCTCATTCGGGTGACACGCAGTGAGAAAAAGCACCACAAAATACACCATTTCTTTGAAAATTAGAAACTAAATATTTATAAAAAATTTTGAGCTTTCAGGAACTAATGTGCAGAATTACTAAAATTAAAATCAAGAATTCAACGACAAAATTTGGACAACCACTACAAAATGTTTCTATTGCGATTTGACAAAACATACTAATTTGTTCCTAAAAAAGAAAAGAATTTTTTTTGGACAATAATAAAAAAGAGGAATAAAAGAGAAGGCCACAAACTAAATTCTTTTTTCTTTCTTTTTTCTTTCTTCTTTTTTCTTCTTTCTCTTTTTTATTTCTTTCTTCTTCTTTATTTTTATTGCTATCAAATCACAATAAAAAAACAGTTGCAATAAATAATCACCAACGTTTTGGTACTTATAAGGCACATACAAGAATAACTTTGGTTTAACCTGTCTAAATCAGTCTTGAAATTAAAAGATAAATTATTTTGCTTTAAATGTAAAGCATTTCCGTAAATTTTCTCTTTCCCTCGTCACTTTCAATATTCAAATCTTGCAACTGTTTTTATAGACAACACCTCATTAAAAATTATCCAAACGATCCTTGCAAAAAGTTATTATTGAATCCACTTTAAATGGTACACAAAAAACCGTATGAATCCCAAACTTTCTCAACATAAATTCAGTAGTTTTCGAAATTTGACCAAAAAACGGAAGAACAAAAGTATTAAAAGAACTATACTCCCACAATTTTATATGATTATCTGCAGGCAAAATATTATTTTGTTTGCTTTTGATTTGTTGAATTCTAATTGTAATATTTTTTGCAATTAATTTTTGTGGTTTTTTTGTGCTAGTGCCGAAACGTTGGTGAGAATTTTTTTGCAAATCTTTTTTTAAATGTGATTTGATAATTATAAAAATAAAAAAGACAAATGAAATAAAAAAAAGAAGTAAGGGGATTTGGTTGGTTGCCTGCTCATTTTTCTTTCCTTTTTTTTATTTTTGTGCAAAAAGGAAATTCTTTTCTTTTTCAGGAAAAAATTCTGGTCATTTTCAAATTGCAATAGGAACATTTTGTGACCTACAGCGATTAATTTCTGCATTTTTGCGGTTTTAGGTACTGATTACTAAAATAATATCAAAAATTGCAAGAACAAAGATGTTAATAAAAAGATCCTTTTAGAATGGACAGATGCTCACTGGGGTGACACAAGGTGGAGAAAACCCTAATTTTTTCAACAAAAATAGACTATTTTTATAAAAATTAGAAATTCAATATTTGTGAAAATTGAAAAGTTGCTAGGAGCATTTATCCAGATGAGACATTCTGCAACTTATTATTGAGTAGTCTTCGAATGGAACTTTTTAAGATTTATTGAAACTAACTACATTTATTGAAAATAATACTAAAAATTGCGAGAAAAAATAATAAGAAGACACTGTTAGGATGTGATAGATGTTCACTTGGGTGCCGCATAGTGTGTAAGAGCACCTTTCTTAATACAAAATAGACCATTTTTCTACAAATTAGAAATTAAATGCTTTTGAAAATTGCTCTCGGTACTGACTAGTAAATCAGTATAAATAATTAAAAATAAAAATTAACAATCATTTGTAAAATCACCACCGTTACGGCTCTAATACAGGACCCTTATCAAAAAAACAAACAAACTATGCTAGCATGCAGGAACAGCAACGAAACGACGATGCTCTCTTCCTGACACCTGCTCGAATATATATTTTTAAAAATTTTATTTCTTCATTTTTTTTACCTTGATAATGGTGATGTATGAGTGCCGAAACGTTGGTGGTTAGTTTTTACAAATGTTTTTTATTGTTATTCGGTAATATTAAAAATAAAGAAGACGAAAGAAATAAAAAAAGAAGGAAGGGGTTTTGGTTTGTTTCTTTCTCATTTTTCTTTCCTCTTTTTTATTTTAGTTCAAAAAATAAATTTTTTTTTTTCTTTTTTAGGAAATTTTTTAAAACTTTTTTTTAAATTTCGATAGAACGATATAATGGTGGTTGTCCAAAATTGTTCATTAGATTTTTGGTTTTACTTGCAGGAATTCTGCACATTATTATCACATAACTATTTTAATTTAATAAATATGATTGTTTGAACTATTTATTATTGTTTCTAACTATCTTATATTAGGCTTTTTAGTTAAAAATAAATAACGAGTTTTACTATTAATGTAAGTAAAAAGCTTTCAATAACCACTTAAAAAAAAATTTACATTTAATATGAAGCATATAGAAAATTGGAAAAATATTTTAAATATGTGTTTAATTTCAGAAAAATATATTCACAAAAAAGAAAAAGATTGTTTAAAAAATGATTGACCATTTAAAAAAAAAACCTATTAAGTTGTAGTAATTTTTACCTCGCTCGAAGTGAAAAGTGTACACAATGTTAAATAAATGTTTTTAACATATTTTGCAATAATTAAAACAATTTATTTTTGAATAACTTTTTTACCAAATCGTGAAAATGTAGCGTTTTTTGGAATTAATAGCGCATTTAACAAATGTTAAGAGAAATATTTTTTGTTTTATATATTTCGTTAAAATCATTTTCATTTATTTAAATTATTTCTTCCCCTCGAAATTGTAAAAGTTATTTATATCAAAGAAGAAGAAAAAATCTCATTTTTTCGAATCTCTTTCACTATATCACTTCTTGTTCAGTATTTTCCGTATTTTCTTATCTCAGACAAATTGATATGAAAAAATAACCATCCATTTCGTAACTAAAAAACATTTATTTTAAAAAACTATCATTTTCCAAAAGTATGTAATACGTTTATACATATGTTTTAATTGTTTAAATAATATACATAAGTTCTGAGATAAAAAAATACTGAAAAATAAGCGACATAGTGTAAGAGATTTAAAAAATCTAGAATTTTCTCGACCTTTCTTATGAAACGGCGCAAGTTAATGATTATTAATAGTTTAAATAATTGCACAATGTGTTCGGTAAAAAAATATTACTCCTAAGATTCATTAATTGCGTCATTCATTTAAGAAAATACTAATAACTTATTAATATTTACACGAGAAAAAAATGATTTAAACAAATGAAAATAATGTTAAAAATTTCCAAATATTTACAGAAAACAAAATTAACCAAATAATAATTACTTAGAATATTAAAATTTTAAGTATTAAAATAAAATTATCTTTAAAAGATAGTAGCTTTAGCATGAATATTACATAAAAATGCTATTTTTCATTTTTCGGGGCATTTTCTGGGTAAAAATAAACGGTGTTTACGTAAGTTACATTCAAAGACATTGGATATAAATTATTCCTCGAACAATTATTAAGAATTGATTAAATTTTAATTTACAAAAATTTCATAACAAGTATTTCTTTTACCATTTTTTCGAAAACTGAGCTTTTCGCATTAGAATTTTAGGGTGCTTTTTAAATAGGTTAACAATTAATATTGACCGTTATGAAATAAATAGGTAATTTACTTTTCCGGAACAGGAAAAAATTCAGGTGATCAATCACAAAAAATCTAAAGTCTATTTTTTAGATCTCATAATTTAAAAAATGGGACAAACACTAATCCTAAAAAAACATTAACAAATTAAATCTGCATACGATAAAGTAGTAATAATTAAAAATAATAAAACCTACGCAAAATAGAAGAATAATAATTTTTCCTTAAAATATTGTGCATAAAATAATCGTACACATAATGTTCTAGACATAATTATCATACAGAAAATAAAACCTAGGTCAAATCTCCCTACAGTGTGTGATCATTAACTCAGAGAGTAAAAAAAAATACGAAAAATAATTAATTTAAAATTTAAGCTATTAACACGAATCGTATCGGAACCGTTAATCAAATTAGATTATTTTTTTACATAAGCTAGTATTTTTAAATAATCATTATTAACTGCAGACATGTTCCCCTTAAACAACAAATTTTAATATGAGAATAATGCATAGATTAAAATAAATTAAAAAATCTTGAGTTGTCTTTTCGTTTAAATAATTTTAATTTTCAATATTTTTGTCGAGCTAAATATTTTTCTGAGTGTGCTAAGACTTCAGTAACTCATCTATTATTTTTAGCACAAAAAGTTAGTGCTAAACATTTTCTTAAAGAATTTGTTCTTTTTATGACAAATCTGTAAAAGAAGGTGAAATAGTGAAGCATAGCGTCAATATTTGTCTGTTTGTAAGACTAATTATAAAAATAATTGTTGTCACACTAAAATTTTAATCACAAAAAGCATTTTCCGGTAAGCTGCCAGAATATTATTAGTTAATTTTTTTATATCTCTATTCTCTTAGCCGGGATGAAACGCCTATCAATATTTATTTTATTATTATCTTGAAACAAATTGGTTCAATTTATGCATCAATTTGTTTATAACAAGTGTTTGCAAATAAAAATGTACAGCATGTCGTTTGTATAAGGAAAAAGACATAAGTGGAGAAATTAAATTTGCACTATATAATTTCCTCGGGCTAGATAGCCCTGCAAGAAACAGGTGCTAAATAGTACAAATAAAATATATCGGGGATCGATTTGACAACCTGAATTAAAAATATTTATTTAACAAGTGTACAAAAATAAACTATGATACACATAATAAAAAGTGGTCTGTTAACAATTGGATACCGTAAATACATTGATGCGCACATTCATATATATCTTCAACTTAAGGATTGGTAACACAAGGTCTTAAAAGTTATGTGTAATTTTTAGGAAAGGATTCGAAGTGGTAATTAAGTAACCAAAAAGGAGTTTACGAAAGTGGTATATTAAAGATGAATTTCTAATTTTTGTGGGTAGTTTGTTCCAAAGACGAGCACCACGAATAATAACAGACCTTTGCATTTTACACGTGTAATGTGGCTGAATTTTTAGATTTGTTTTCCTTCCACGCAGTTTGGACTGTGTCAGTTGATCTTTTTCAATAAAATAGGAGAGGCTAAAATGATAGTAAAGAGCTTCATTCCTGAATAGGCTATAAAGCAAGTTGCCCATTAAAAATTGTCTTCGTTTTGAGATCGTTAAGAAGTTCTGCTCTTTCCTGATATTGGGTAATATGTTCACTTTTGGGGATGTTATGGATATAGATGAACGGAATGCAAACATTAAGCGCACAGCACACAGCCGTAGTCAAAGAAAGAGAAGATGAGGCTTTTAAATAGGAGGATGCGAGTTGAGGTAGGAAGTCATTCTTTATTCCTGTTAAGCTGTTGGAGGACTCTAAAGGTTTTCTTCAAAATATCCGCAACTTGTTCATTCCAAGTATAAGAGAGCGATTAAGAATCTAACCTAAATCTTTGACAGATTCCAAAAAGGGAATGGGAAGCCCACCGCTCAAGAGATGAGGTAATTTTGCAATTGTTTCAAGTGATAGAGGAAGAAGGTCCTATGATATTAGCAACTGTTTTAGCAGGGTTAAGAGTGAGGCTACTTGTCAAGGCTAGCTGTAGCACCAGATCGATATCCTTATGCATCTTGTGAAATAGTCTCTAAAGAGTAGCAATAAGCCCGGGAAAGGTAAAGTTTGAAGTCGTCAGCATATATTTAATAGTTGCACTGCGGAAGTTCGCTGCCTAGTTCAGAGGTATTAGTAAGATGAGATTCGAACCATTTAACAACCATATTCGGAACATAAAGCGATTTGAGCCCCTTATAGTAGATTATGGTTAACTGTATCAAAAGCCTTAGGAAAATAAAAAATAACAACAACCGTTATTTCCCTTCTATATTTTGCTAGTTTTGGGCCAGAAATTACTTTGAGTGAAGATGTAAGTTTACTAAAGCAAGGAACCCAGATTGCCCAGATTCTATGTGTGCAATAAGTTGCTGATGGTCAATGCGTTTGAAAGGGTTAGACTAAGCACATCTGGATATAGAGCTGAAGTCTTTGGAAGAGTGGGGGAAATATTTAAGAAACAGGGAAAATAATCGCCTCTTTCCAGTTATCAAGAAATATTTCCATATGTAGAGATGCGTTATAGATGCGCAAAAGAATAGGCTCGATAGATAGCAAAGAAAGGCGAATATTTTTAATTGAAATACAATCAGAACCTTGAGCATTTGATTTGTCCTTGAAGAGTTTTTTAATTAGAGTTTCTTGATATGTCAGAAAAGAATAATTTCGTATCATCAAAAGTAGAGGGAACTGAGGGTGGGGAAGGAATGCTGTTTGCAAGGAGTGCGGACTTTGTGGTAAAAGCTGTGGAGAAATTCTTATCAGGAGCCAGGTGTTTTGGAGAAAAGTAAAATCCATTTTTAAAAAAGCCAAAGGTTTTCATTTTTATGTTTGTTTTTGATGAAATTGAAATAATATTGATTTTATGAATCCTTAATTTTTGTTTGTATTAAACTTTCCAACTTACGATTTTTTGTTGTTGAAATTAGCATTATCAATACTAAAAGTAATAGTGAGCATCAACTCCTCCAAAACATTTCCTGAAAGTCCGAAGATGATGCAGTCAAAAAATAAATCAATCTTCACTCTTTTTTCTTTCATAAACTTTTTCAATATTATAAATTCTAATTTAAAACGTCTGGGCTTCTGACTTGTTAATTATATTTGCACAAGCATCACTTGTAGGTATATAGCCTCAAATAAGCAATAAAATTATTATTACTTTTCCAACAATCCTTCACGCGCTTTCTTTAGTAAATTATTGAGTAAATATGCGAAAGTAATTTCATATAGAAATTCTATTAATCCCATTTAATTCCAAGCTTTTTATGTGATGATTTATTTTTAATGATATCGTTTTGGTTTATTTAAGCTGTCTTTATCATTGGTTCTTTTTTTGTTGAAAGGACGAAGCTGCTGAGAAATCTTCAAAAACTTCAAAAAATGGGTAAGTGCAAGCTGTTGAATAATTTTTTATTTAATTATTATAATAATAACATAATTAACAATAATTATGATTCTCATTGATATTGTATACACAATGATAAGAATAAATATCTTGAAATATGTAGGATTTTCCCAGCGGAACAATAAAATGTTTATACATATTGGAAGAAATCATGTTATAATTTTCATTTGTTTTATTTAAAAAATGTATTAAATGAATCAAAATTATAAATAATATGTCTGACAATGTAAAATTGGTAGTAAAAATTTAAAAAAAAACAGCTTGAGGAATAGGGTGTTTCAAAATTTTGTTTTCATTTTCCAGAAAAAGAATTTGCTCAGTTTTCCTAAAAAGTGAAAAAAATTACTTCTTATTAACTTTTTGTAAACTAAAGTTCAGTCGCTTCATAAGGAATGTTTAAGAAATAATTTTCAGTCAATAATTTTTCATTTTGACCCCAAAACCTCCTTGTGTTATGCAAATAATTTGAAAAATATTTTTTTTTATGTTTTCAGCATGAACTATTTTTATATAATGAGTGAAAAGTTTAAAAGCGTTTTTGAACTATTTTTTAATTGCCTAAACAATTATTATGTGTTTAAATAATTTTTCCCTGAAAATCGTAAACACTTTTTTTTTTGAATAAATCATACGATTTGTGAATGTCAAAAATAATATTTCTCCTTTAATGTATTATTTGGTAGTCGTTTAAAATATTTTCATTTGTAAAACATTTTTTTCGACTTTGAATCATAGAAAGTAATATATAAGTAATATATTTTTTAAGGATATTTGACATATGTTTAAAAATATTTTCATTTCCTGAAACCATTTTTTTATGGCCCAAAAAAATTATATTCTGTAAATAATGACGTTAGTTAAGAATAGTTTAAAGTGATATATTTATGAAAGATATTTTGCAATTATTAAAAATATATCCATTCGTTTAAACAGATTTCTCTCTGGAAATTTTGAAAAAGAAATATTTCCTTGGATAAGTGACATAGATAATGAATGTTAAGAGTAATATTTGTTTTAAGGCATTTGAAATTATTTAAACAAGTAATAGTCCTTAACTTGCGCCTATTTATAAGAAACATGCAGAAATTTCTAATTTTTCCGTCACTAACAACATTCATTAACTGCCTCATTAATTCAAGAAAACAAAAACTTTTTACCGTTTGCTAGGAACAACATGGTTTAAACAAATAATACTTGTTTAAAGAATTGAAAATTATTTAAACAATTGAAAAATTGTCACTTATCCAATACAAATAAGTTATGTTGAATTTTTTTTTAATACCGTGTTTAGGATTAATTTGTCATGATCAAATTGAATGTGTCTTAAGCGATTAAATTGAGGCGGATTGATCAATAAAATAGAAAAATAAATGAAAATAATTGAATTTTTTCGTTTTTTCCATTTTTTAAAGAATACTATGTTCATAAAGAGAAGTTTTTAACTTCTTTTATCATGTTTGAAATTAAATATTCGAATATAAAAATAATTTGATACAATAATATTCTTGATTTCAGCAGCTTTAAGTTAAATAATGCAATTGAGTGTTTATTAGAAAGACCAGAAAATTAAAATAAAATATTGACACTAAATTCAAAATTGATATTAATAAATAAAATTTAATTTAATTTTTAGATACATACACAGTGGAGGTCATTGCTCAAAGAGCCATTGACGTGGCAGGTGAGTTATTCGATTTTTTGGCATGAAAGATAACAAAATAATAATTATTATTTTACTGTTGAATGATAATAAATAATAAATTATTTAATATTTGATCAATATTTTATTGCTTTCACATGAGTATAATTTACTTTAGTAAATTGGTCTTTAGATATATTATTAATTTTTGCATTTTTTACAGGATTTGGTAAATTCAACTTAAAAATTGCAGTACTTGGAGCTTTAATTTATTTCAATGTCGCTTTGAGTGTCATGAGTACGGGATTCGTACTGCCAGCAGCAGCATGTGATTTCAAAATGACGACGATTGATAAAGGCTATATTGTTGCGGCCCCTTTATTAGGTAAATTATAATTTATAGTTTTATGTTATTATTATTTTTATTTTAAAAAGAATAAAATTCAGTATAAAACACTTTGAATTCCTCGGATTTAAAATCGAAATACTTTGGATTTTTTTACAAAATAGATACATTTTTAACAACAAAGACTATTTTTCACCCAAGAGTTGCTTTAAAAACGAAATAAAAAAATTATTTTCAAGTTAAATTTTCAATGCGACAGTAAATTTTTAAACAAGAAGAATGGATTTTCTAATAGACAAAAAGACGAATTATCTACGAAACTGTGGAACTTTCGAACCAAAAATATGATTAAAAAAAAATAAATTTGTGTACCAAAAATAAATTTACATCTGAATAGTTGAGGTTTAAAAAAATTATTTGATAATGACTAATTGATATTTAATTAAGAATGTCTAGTTTTATCATTAATTGTCAAGAAAAAATTAAATAGTAACATGTTCAGTTAAACAAATAAATTCTGTGTGAAAAAGATAAATTTCCAACCTAAAATGGAATTGTCGATTTTTCCGTTTACGAAAATCAACTTTCAACATAAAATGAAACAATTTTTTACCAAAATGGTTTATTTTTAAACCAAATAGATAAATATGTAACGATCAAAGTATTTTTTGTAAAAAATAGTTTAACTTTCACACAAGTAAATTAATGAACAATAAAAAAAGATCACTTTCAAACTAACTTGTTGCATCTTGAGAAAAATAATAAAATACTCTACCAAATTGTAGGATTTGTAATCAAAGTAACAAAAAAATAATTTTATTCCGCAAATAGTTTAATTGTTTTAATGTTTTCTATTTTTTCAGATAAACTTTAAACGTAAAAGCGAGAAAAAAGTCTTTAAAAACGGGAAAATTTTTTTGGATAAAAATTTAATTTTTTGATTAAAAGTACCTCTATTTGGTTTGAAAGTTAAACTATTTGGTCGATTGTTAACTTTTTTGTAGAAAATTCAACTTTTTTGTAGAAAATTTATTTTTTATCATGTAAATTCTACATTTTGAATCCTTTTTTTATTGGCTGGGAAATCTTTCGTGGCTAGATCTATTTATTCAAAAACGCATGCATTTAATTGAATAATTATTTCTTCGGTAAACAATTTAACTATCTTGTTGAAATTTTTTTTTATGTCAAAATTAATTTTTTTACATTAAAAGTAAACTGCTTTCTGTTCCGTCAAAAAAGTATCTTTTTTAGTTCAAAACTTAACTGTTTGTTTAAAAATTCATAAATCATGTTAAAAATTCGTATCTTGTTGTAGAATATTAATCTCCGTAGTGAACAAATCATATTTTTGCTTGACTATTCATTTATTTGGTTGAAAATTTGATTATTTTATTGAAGATTCATTTTTTATGATAAGAAATATAACTATTTTATTTTCCGTTGAACAGTTATCTTTTTTAGTTGAAAATTCATTTATTTGATTAGAAATTTACACATGAATTTCTTTGGTTAAAAATATAACTATTATGTTAAATTTTTGTTGTCCAGCATTAATTTTTTTAACTATTTGACCATTTTTTGTTGAAAATGTATCTTTATTTGTTGAAAATTCGTCTTTTGGGTAGAAAATCGTTGATGATGGTTAAAAGTTCATATTTTTGGTCAAAAATTCAACTATTTGGTTAAAAATGCATCTTTTTGGTTTAGAACACAGATGTTTGGTTTAAAATTAATTAATTTTATTAGAAGTTACAAAATTAGTTATCTTTTTAAATTATTAATTATCTTTTTTTCGCATTTTTTTTGTGAAGAATTGAACTATTTTGTTGAAAATTCAATTTTTTCACAAAAAATTGGACTTCTTTTGTGAATCTTTTTTTTATAAATTAATTTTTCAACTAAAAAAATTGCTTGGTGTTTATTTAAAAATTTGTCTTTCTTAGTTTATAATTCAAATATTTGGTTAATACTTAACATATTTTGTTGAAAATTTGTCTCTTTCAGTAGAATATTAATCTTCGTTGTAAAAAATTTATCTTTTTAGGTTGGAAATGATTGTATTTTGATAAAAAAAACCTTTCTTTACAGCAAATTAATCACATAAGTTGAAAACTAATTTTTTTTAAAAAGATTCCTCATTGGAGTGAAAAATCAATTTCTATGGTTGATATTTTAACTATTTTGTTGGAAATTCAAGTAAATTGTTCAAAATCAATCTTTTTTGGTAGAAAATTAATCTTATTGGTGGAAAATTTATTATTTTCTTTGATCATTAATTTCTTTGGTTGAAAATTTAACATGAAAGAAAAATTTAAATAGCTCAGATAAAATGGAAAATTGGTATGGGAAAATTTAAGGAAAGTTAGGGAATTTCGAATTTGGTATTTTTTAGTAACAATTTTTTTTCCTAAATTTTCTAATTAAGCCCTCTGGTCACCCTACTCAATGGTTTAATTATAATAGAATTTATTCAATAAAAATGATAATATTTTAATTGTTGATCTTAGGTTTATTGACCAGGAAATATTTAATTATTAATTTTAGATGTTAATTTTGTTTG